>CM053786.1:272263111-272373111 GCA_028749045.1 Cupressus sempervirens | reverse complement strand
ACACATGATATTGTTTGGGAATGTAGTTTACAAAGATGGAAGATGCTTCATAGTCCTCTTCATTTAGTTAGATTTTTACACAATCCAACATGGTTTCACAAAAGACCATGGTTAGATGATGAGGTTTCTACAAGATGGAAAACCTATATTGATAAAGTATATTTAAATAGAAAGGATCATACTACAGTCAAGGATGAAATATCAAGATATATTGATGGACCAGATGATTTTTCCCATAAAGATGTTCCATTTGATTGATTGAGAATGAAAGCCAAATCATTTTGGGAGAATTATGGAACAAAAACACCACTACTAAAAAATATTGCAATTCGTGTGTTATCTCAAGTATATTTTTGCATTATTAGTTCTATGGTCTTGATGAAATTCATTTGATTATTAATGTATTTTTAAATGCTAATGTTATTTACTTTTATTTTATAAAATAGATTTCAAGTGCTTCTACATGTGAAAGAAATTAGAGCGAGTATGCCTTCATACATTTTGTGAAGCATAATAGGTTTGGCAATAAAAAAGTAGAAGATCTTGTGTATGTTCGTCACAATCTTTGATTTATTTTCGAGCTTCTACTAATTACAAATTGGGACCTCATAGGATGTGGCATTATGGTAGCTCAATGGATGATGTAAATGATGAATTTCCAATAGAAGTCCTTGAAGATAATGTGGAGGAAGATTTACTTAATGCTGCAATGGAGACAGGTGAGACAAGCCAAACCATTGCTTGAACTTTGGGGCGAGCCTAGAGGTTTTCTCTACCTAACTCTTTCCTACCAATGCCCTTAGTGAGTTGGGTTCTAAATAGGATTTTTTGATTTTAGTGACCTTTTAATGTGTTATTCTATGTAATCACAAACAATTATGATTATTTTATTTTCTCTATAATATTAATGGTATTTATTTTATTGTATTTTGTATTCTACAAACTTTAATTTCATGCATGTGTTCAATTATATGAGTAAAACTTATTATGTTTTATATTTTTAAAACTTTAAAATCATGCACGTTTACTTATAATATGAATAAAATTATATATATATTGAAATCATGTGTATGTGAAAGAGACATGCAACTTATATGTTAACTCAAATTATATATGAATTATATGCAAGTTGTACACACACATATATATCATGTGTGTATGTGTGAGAAAGAGACATGCAAATTATATATTAACTCAAATTATATATGAATTATATGCAAGTTATGTGTGTGTTCATGTGCATGTGCGCGCACACGCTCATGTGTGTGTGTGTGTGTGTGTGTGTCATTTCTTTTACACAACTTTTTCTGGTTGCATTGCCATTATCATTACTTTTCTTGTTTCTCATTTCTAACAACTATGGTTGGACATGGAATTGATGAGAGCAGGCTTGTTTCTGATCACTATTTTCATTGGGTTGTTCAATTTCACACACTCAAATCCAAATGGTAACATTCTTTTGATTCTTATTTCATTTCGATATTACATAGAACTAATTATAGTTTGCATTTTTGGGCTATTTTTAAACATCACAATCAAAAAATTGAGTTTGAAAAAATAAATCAATTTTGACTATCTAATACTTTTAATTTTCAAATAAAGCTTTTATATTTTATTCGGATTATTTTTCGTGTAGGCTTTCTCAACATCAACTGTGGTGCCAATGATAATATAATAGACAAGAATGACCTACTCTGTATTTTTTATGCCCCTTTCATTAAAACTCACAACATTTCATTGTTGGATTCATCAGTAAGCCTCCATTTGCAATACTTGACATTTGCCTATTTTACCAATATACGAGTGAAAAAGTATTGTTGCATGCTCCCCATAAAGCCTTGTGTAAATTACTTGGTAAAATCATCTTTCACTCCTGATTCCACAAGTCCTTTGGCAAGATACTCTGATTTAACTATTAAGGGAATCAAGTGTTGAAGTGAAGACCTATCTGGTATAAACAATCAGACCTACATATACTACGAGATCAACTTGGCCACCAAAAGAGAGAGCTTGTGTTTATGCCTTGTCCGCAATCCTCATATAGAAAAAGAGGGTGTTGTTTTCATTTCAAGCATCGAGCTACACCCACTCAAATCCTCCATGTATAACTCAACAGATTTGGCAAAGTATGCCTTGATGGTTGGACAAAGGCACACAAAAATAAAATATGAAATACAATGTACTATGACACAATAAAAGTTAATTGTATTTGATTACTCTTTTTGACTGATAAAAAGGGATACATAGCACTCCCTTTTATAGGCAAGTTCACAATATTCTAGAGATATTTGACATTTTTTGACAAGACAATTATCTACAAAGTTCTGGAAAATACTTCAACCGACACACCCTAAACCTAAACCTAATAATCTAGAAAACACTTTAGCCAACACAACCTAAACGTAACCTAATAATCTAGAAACATCTAATGATGGGCAATTAATTCTTAGTAAAAATTAATATTTCTAATGCTCCCCCCTAATTTGTACTATCAAATTTTGTCGCATACAAATTCCAATGTGCCATGTAAACTTCATATCTGTTAATGCATGAGTAGTGTCCTCCAAGGCTATGGCCTTTAATTTCTACAAACATTTGGCTACTAATGATTTCCTCTTTCCATAGGATCTATTGATAATCTTGCCTCATTTGTCACAAATGCCAATAACCTTTTGCCTCTTTGATGCCTTGCTCTAATCTATTTCCCAATGCTATTGCATTCCTTCTTATACTTGAACATTTGTACCTAAATAGACCTCTGATCATTCCTCCAATTCTTTGCCAACTCGATCCATAGCTCCATCCAAATACATTTTGATGCAACTTGCCATAAAAATATTTATTGCAATCTCTATTCCAACATGTTTTATAACAATGATTTTTCAAACCACAAATTTTACAAGGATATATATCCCAACATCTATCCTTTGTATGCCCTTTCTTGTTACAATGTGAACATTGCACAATCTTTATGCTTACAATTGATTCTCTTGAACCTTTATTCATCTTTTCAATACCTGCATCATATCCAAGACTTTCATATTTTGGCCTAACTGTAGGCTTGATTGGATTTCTTATTCCTTGCTCATGCTTTCCTAGACCTTTACTTTTGAAGCCCATTTTTTTCATAATCTCCAAACCAACACTATTATTATCATAACAAACAAAATCTGCAAACTTCTTGTCATTTTCTTTCTTACACTTTTCATCACAAACACTTTTAGCTTTAGCAAAATCACATTTTTCAATTGCATAATCACACAAATCATTTGTGTCACATGATACATCACTTACAAATGGTTTCACATTCAAACACTCTTTCTCTTGTTTTAGAGTAGACAATTCCTTTTTTAACATACTATTTTCCTTTCTTTGCAATAAAGATAATCCTTTGAGATTTAGATGACCATACCTCAAGTGCCATATATATGTTTGAACTTGACTTGCTGCCTTGAAACTTGTTGTAACTTCATTAGTCATATTGCTCTTCATCTGAAGTGGAAACATTCTGTTATTTCTCATTTCTACCCTTGGGGTATGTGCAGGATCATGGTGTACCAAACTATGGCCTTAAGTGGCAGTGAAAAATCAACAAATCAGGGTTATGTCAACTTGACACAAAATTTTAAAGTGGTTCTCAAATTTATATCAAAAAGTTGTAAGAAAATAATCTGTAGGAAATTGAATATAGTTTCTAAACTACAAGGCCTTATCTGGAGAAAAAATTATTTGATTGGTCAAAAGTTTGGATTTTAATGCAGTACTACAAAAATTTCAGGGCGAAAATAAAAAGTAGGTATATGTCTGACCACCTTAATCATAATCAAATGATAATATTTTTAAATATAATTTTAGATATAAAAATTAGACTCATGCCTGGATGTGACACATATTTTTGGCAATTTTTATTCCAAATAAATAATTAATTATGAATTTTCTACTATACTATTTTCAGAATTAAAAAAATCCTGTGTCTGACCACCTTAACTACTTCAAAAAAAATCAAAATTAATTTTTTTTTTTTTTTCTTATACTAGTTGAAGCATAGAATGTGACACATCTTTTGGATTTCAAAAATCTTATACAGTTTGAAAGTTATAGCTATTTTTCAACCAATATGTTAATCAACACTTTGTAGCTAACTCCATTAGAAAATAAGTAATAATTACTTACTGAACTCGTAATTTGACAAAACTTACATTTATGAAAAGCTAAGAACATTCTTAAGAAACCCTTTTCATTACATCAAATTTTGATTTAAAAAAAGTCGTCAACTACATGCTTGAAGTAAAAAATACATAAGAACATGCCAAAAACAAATTTTCGAGATGTTTTAAAGATGACCATATAAGGTTGGTATTGAAAGATATAGTAGGAATTATAAAGGTATTAATTATTTTCATTTAGTATCAGGATGGGTGGGAAAAAAAGTGGGAATAGATTTTGAAATTCTTTGAGGCATTTTAGAACTACATATTTTTCAGATCGCCACTTTTTGGCACACCATGATCTTGCACATACCCCTTGCAATCACCATTTTACTAAGAGGCATATCAAATATAGTGCACAATTTTTTTTCAAAAATAACTCTATAACCTTTTTGACTAAACTACCCCACACTTATAAGATTATGTTTCAAACTAGGTACAAAGTATACATCAGAAATAGATTTCTTACCATGCTTTGTTATGACATTGATTGTGCCTTTTCCACTCACTTCCACTATTTCATTATTTTCCAACTTCACTTCTGATTTAATTGATCTATCCAAAATTTCAAAAAACTCTTTATTGCCTATCATATGATTGTTGCAACCACTATCTAAAAACCAAAAATTATTTGTGCTCTCTTGAGCTATATTGCAAGCAATGAATAATGTTTCAGAATTACTTTCAAAAAAATTTACATTTTGCTTACTCATATCAGCTTGTTTTTTTCGACACTCATTTGCAAAATGTCCAAACTTCTTGTAGTAATAACATTGAATATTTGATTTATCATACCTTTGTGATGTTTGGTTGTTATAGCTTTCCCTTGAGTAGGAGCATTGATTTCTTTTTCCTCTTGGATCTAAACTCCTTTCTTCTTTTTGAAAATTATTTCTACCTCTTCCTCTTCCTCTAAATCCAGCATTTCCTCTTCCTTTTCCTTTGCCAAATGTCATTTGTGATTTAAATGCATTCTCCAGTGAATTACCATTACACTTGTTCAACCTATCTTCATGATTATACAAGGATCCAAACACCTCAACTATAGACAATGTTGTTAAATCCTTAGATTCTTCAATTGCAACCACAATATTATCAAATTTAGGAGGCAAACTTCTTAAAATATTTTCTACAACTTTTTATTTAGAAAGCTCATCACCATTCATCCTTACTTGATTAACCACATTCATAACACAATTTGAAAATTGCTCTATAGAGTCAAAATCCTTCATTTGTAAATTCTCAAATTCTCTTCTAAGTGCTTGCAATTTAAAAATCTTTACCTTACTTGTACCTTTATATGTAGTCTCAAGAATGTCCCAAGCTTGCTTGACTGTAACAACTGGCTTAATTTTTCCAAGAACTAAGTCATCCAAAGCTTGTCCAATAATTTGCAAAGCTTTTTTACTCTTCAATTGCCTCTATATGGACACTAATTTCATTTAACAATTTAGTCTTTTCTTCTCCCATTTCATTTCTTACTTTTTCCAATTCCTTCTGTAAAATTATTTTTTCACACAATAATCTTGCAATTTCTTTCTTCACCATCACTAATTCTTCTTCTAACTTATTTGTCTTTTCTTTTTGAACTCTATCAGCTTTTTCTGTTGAAATAAAAGAGATTAAACACACTTTATCCCTTTTCAACAACTCACTATTGTATCCTTTCAAGATTTCTTTATGAACTTCTTCAAAGCTTTTGTCACAAATAAATATTTATGCCTTTCAACAATTAACACATGAAACTTCATTCATTCATCTTCTACAAACTAGTATAATAACACAGCTGAAAAAAATCAAGTCACACATTTTCCTCTTCATAGAATTATAACTTTAAACAACCATTCATTTTCAGCCTTATCTACATTTCCATTTACTATCTTAACTTCTCAACACAAAATATTAACAAAGCTTCACACAAGCTCAAATCTTACCAGCATTTTTCAGCCATTGACTTTGTAGTCTTCAACTCTCCAGGATTTGATCCTTATGCTCTGAAGTCTTTATCTTTCCATAATCTTTAACCTTGGGCTCTGATACCAATCTGATGGATGAGTAGAGGTACACAAAAATAAAATATGACATGCAATGTGCTATGGCACAATAAAAGTTAATTGTATTTGATTACTCTTTTTGATTGACAAAAATGGATACATAACACCCTTTTATAGGTAAGTTCACAATATTCTAGAGATATCTGACATTTTTCGACAAGACAATTATCTACAAAGTTCTCAAAAATACTTCAACTGACACACTCTAAACCTAAACCTAATAATCTAGAAAATACTTTAGCCAACACAACCTAAACCTAAACCTAATAATCTAGAAACATCTAATGATAGACGATTAATTCTTAGTAGAAATTAATATTTCTAACACGGCTTGAGTCATGCAAGCCACATAAATTATGGTACATCTTCCAAGATAAGATAAGCGTTATGATATTACTATCATGATTTAACTGGGCGAAGTTTTAGAGTTAAATTTATTGACTCGTATTTTAGAGTAGTGATTCACTTGAATCTATCTTTGATGAGAATAAATGAAACACTTATCATCCATTAGATCTGTGTAATGCTCATAGAGGTGAAACACTGTGATTTTGGGGATGTCACACTCCAGCTTGAGCACACTTAACTACGGAGTTTTCTCCATGGTTAAGCCCACTTTGCTGGCTTAACAAGTGAGTTGCAAGCAGACCAAGTTTAACCATGGAGGAAACTCAGTAGTTAGCCATGCTCAAGGTGGAGTAGTGCTGGAATGGTGACATCCCAGGAAGTACTTCACCTCTCTGAACATCACCTAGATTCAATGAGTACTACAATATGAGTACATAAATAGCTGTTCTCTTTTGTTCAATTTTATTTTCCTTTGTTCTTGATTGTTCAATTTGTGTAAAAAGTACTATTTGTTTTGGGTAAGTGGGTATTTTGGAGTTTTAGTGGCAGGTATTGGACAAACGTTTAAAATAGCACTTTCAGACCACCTCGCACTCTAAGTTTTACAGAGAACTCCATGAATGTGGGAAAGTTAAAAGGTTATCTTTAAGCACATCACTCACTTATAGAGATTCACCAAAAAAAATTAGCAAATTTGAACATGCAGATTAAAATCTAATTCCAAAATTGTGATGGCATTTGGCAGGTACCTAGAGGATCCATTCGACCGCATATGGCGATTCCTATACGCACTCAACGCTGAAATGATTATTACCACCAATGACGATCAGACAAAATCTTTAAGCAGCGAGTTACCGAATAAACTGCCCCTAAACGTATCAAGGACTGCTATTGCAAATGGAATAGCAGAGAAATTGATAGTTTCATTAATAGATTTCGCTGAGCCAGGAATGTACTCTTTTGCTCTCTATTTCTGCAACATCATCCAGACAAACCTCACACACGACTTCGCTGCCTTCATTAATCAAAACCAGATATCAGATGTCATACATCTCAACTTTCTGCAATGCTCGGAAGCAAGTAAAGAGCTACCACTTCACTGCTGACCCTATAAATATAATTTTACAACCCAGTTCTACATTGCAGTTGGGAACCTTCATAAACGGAGTAGAAATGCATAGGAAGCTGGACGTGCAGACAACTACATACTCCGTAGATGGTATAACCTCTTTCTCCATTCCATGGTGATGTTCCAAATGTTGTGCATGTAAATTGGACAATACTATATGCACATTAATGTTTGTATGAATTGTGTGAGTTCAGTGGTTGCAAATAGAAAAAAAGCAGAGGCAATAAATGTTCCAGACGATTGGACTGGAGGAGAGCCATGTTTATTAGCTGGTTATTCTTCAACAGGGATCACCTACAGCCACGATGATCCTCTGCGAGTCATTATCATGTAAACTTAATTGCAAATTTCAGTTTTTTTTCTAGATTAAATTTTGTATTTTTTATCATCAATATTTTGATCACACTATTGAAAATTGGAGGATTAGAAATAGTAAAAAGATGTAGACCAAACCTAGTTCAAGACATATAAGAAGAGAATAAGGGATAATAGGCAATGAGCTAGGTTTCATCTCCATCCTTTTACTATTTCTAATCATGCACTTTCTCATTCTGAAGATAGATAACGTAATGTGATCCTAAATGTTCATGATAAAAAATAAACACAATTAAAATTCAAGAAAAAACTTACTTTACGAATAGATTCTGAAAATCTAATAATCTTAATTCTTTAAATTATATATCCTATGCTATTAATATGTTTGATTTGAAAAAACAATTGGCATCAATCTAACAAATCTGCATCTCGAGGGCATTATGCATAAAGATATAGCAGACTTAACATCACTAACACAACTGGAAAGATTGTTCATAGCTGTATACTAACTTACCTTTGAAATAAGAATGTCAAGCTAGGTTTTGATAAAAATCACGTTGCTTTATACAGTATTACTAAATCTAAGCTGCCTATTATAGCTGCTAGGAAACAACAGTTTGTCCGGCCATATCGAGACCTCAGTTCATTGAAGAATCTTAGAATTCTGCAAGACACCTATGACTGGCTACCATCTGAAATTTGTCGTATGAATTAGAAAGATATTTTTTCTACACATTTCCTAATCTTTGCAGCTTTGTTGGTCCGGGAAAGGCGACTGCAAAGCAATCAATTTACTGGAGAAATTCCAAAATCATTGGAGAATCTTCAAATGTTAACTCAACTGTATGTTTAGTCACTACACTTCCTATGTCACTCCATTGCAGCTTGCCTGGTAAAGCTTTGAAAGTAGGCGTTCTTATTGGGTTCCTTCATTCTCCTTAATAAGGTTTCTACAGGGCAATAAATTGGAAGGAACCGTCTCGAGAAGATTAGTGAGACCCAACTTGGAGCTTCGGTATAAAAAAATTCTTTCTTCTTCTACATGATTTTAAATTACAATTGTACAATCTATTATGTTTGCCTCCTCTTTAGCATGTCGCATCATACGATTGACAGGAAAATGGATCTGCTTAGTTTACCTTGCAGTGCCGATCCTCAAAATGATACTGTGGTAGGAAGCCGCAGAACCAAAGGTTGGGTAATCAGGATTTCAATTGTGTGCTCCGTGATATTAGTTTTAAGCATCCTTTCTAGAATTTTCATTTCGAAGGACAAACACCTATCAAGGTATTGGAAAAAAAAGAACAGTAGAAACAAAATAGAGAAAGAAAGAACTTATAGCTTAATTTTATTGAATAATAGATGCAAATTTATACAATAGCTTGACCAACAAAATTCTTAAATGACTGTTAATTAGATTGACGACAAACTATTTCATGATTGACGACACACATAAACTTGACAGCTAACTAAAACTTATGGACACCTAACTCAAACACATCTCCAATAAGAACTTGATTCAAACTAGAACTCTTTGACTCACACATAAACTATACTTGTGTTGCCAGCAACTCAACAAGGCTTGCCACATGTGCAGCACTTATTTATTGACTAGTTGGAATATTAACTCCAACACTCCCACTTAATGTGACAACTAAAGGAATCATTATGTAGAAATTATACTTTCAAAATAGGTAATAGAGGAGTACAAATTTCTCATAGTTATGTAGCTATCATCCATTGTCGAAACACTATTGGACACACCATCTCCACATGAAATGTCTCACAACCCTCATAAAGGTACGATGCCAAGCTTCCATACTTTCAGATCTCCCCAAACTATTGGACACACTATCTCCACATGGAATGCCTCATAACCCTCATACATGTATAGCTTCTCTGATCCTATAGCACCTCAAACTATTTGAGCATCCATCTAGTCTCTACTATATTCTTTCCTATTTATAGAGCAAAGACTTCTTCAAAATAAAATAAGCTTTTCATTTTCAATGATTTCATCATCACTAACAACATCAAGTGATTTAGCGTGAACAACTATACTTGTTGATTCTTTAATTTTTACCTTTGAGAAGGTCATTTGCATGAATTTTACAATTCATTGCAATATGTCCTACCTTTTTACAATAGAAACATTCACTTTCATTCTTACTATACATTCTCTTTCCCATATTTTTCTTTGAGTATAATGCATAAATGAGTTGAGTATTTTCTCTTGAATCTCTTGTAACTATTCTCTTTTCTTCAACCAAGAGTGCTGAAATCACATCTTCTAAAGTCTGTGAGCTTTAGCAAGTTGTTTGATTAGAGATCTCAAATTACTAATGTTGTTAGACATAGTAAGTTCATCAAACATTTTACAACTAACTTATTTGTTTTTCCTTGACATTTTTCCAAGAATTTTGGGACATTGTGGGATTGGATGTATTTAATGTAGTCTTTGACTATTTTAAGAAAGGTTGTGTCTCAAAAAGATGAACTAAAATTATGTTTACCTTAGCCCTAAGAATGGAGATTCTAGTTCAATGGCTAACTTTCAACCTATTGGGCTCTTCAATACTTTATATGAAATTTTATCTAAGGTGTTTGTCAATAGATTGAAGTGTGGTTTGAAAAAATTAATCTAAATAAATTACAAAGGTTTTGTTGGAGGAAGAAATATCCTTGATGCTATCATCTCTACTCATGAATTAGTCCACTCTTTGAGTTCTAGCAATCAAGTAGGGATAATGCTCAAGTTAGACATCTTTGAAGCCTATTATTGCATGAACTAGAATTCTTTAGAACCTCTTTTGGTTAAATATGGGTTTAAGATAAATTATTTGAAACTTATTATCAATTGTGTTACTATGACTATGTTCTCTGCTTCGATCAATGTTTCCCCCTTTAGGTTTTTTTCCTCATGGAAAAAGCCAGTGCCTAGGAGATCTCCTTCCCCCTTACCTTTTTATATTCATGGAAGTACTTGGCAAGAACATGCAAAATAAATTTAAGTATTTTTTAATAGGTAGTCAAATATATTGAAATTCTAGAGATTTGGTTCAATTGAATTTATGCCAGGTGTAGATCCCATTTCAACCTCAATTAAAAAATTTAATATAAAAATTATTTTAAAATATTAGTCATGACATCATCACTACATCACCGTTTTCATTTGTGGATGTCCCTTTATGAAGGGGACCATATTGTTGACATTAAGGTCATTTTGTCTATTAATAACTTAACACTTAGTCAGTTGGTTACATTTCTACCAAGCTCTACATTTTCTACAAATCATATCATTCATCCAACAATGTTAACAAGTGTTTTAGTTGCTACTGAGCTAACATAGTTAGAGTGCAGTTCATGTCAAGCTTCACAATGTCTACTAAGCACCTGAGATAGTTTACAGCATAGCCCGAGCATAGAAATGTCTACCAAGCTATCCAACAAAAGTGATGAAAATCTTAGTGTTAAGTGAACTTTGTAGTGTTAACCAAGTTCTACAATGTCTATCGATCTTGTAGTGTTAACAAAGTGAATCTAGTGTTGATTGAGTCATGCAGTGTCAACTGAGTGATTCAACATCTATCAAGTCTCTCAATGTTCACCGAGTTACACAGTGCTAATATAACCATGTTTTTCCTACTTGAAGTGATAAATATGGACCAAGCTTCAACCTCAACCAAGTGCTAGAGTTTTTCAAGCATTGATAGTATTTTCCAAGTATCAAAACATCACCGAGTTGAGTTTAGAACCTGAGTTATAGTAGTTGGGATGACTTTGTGAATTATGGTAAATTTAGTATTGTAGATGACCCCCGAATGTAATTATTTGGATTGATATATATACAACTCATTGTATCATATCCAATTATGTTAATCATAAGCAATATGAAGTGTATGAGTGCAAATTGAAGAAGGGTACAAGTAGTATAATGGGCAACATATATTTATCTATCATAGTAAGGTGATCATTGCAATTCAAGGAATCTCATTCAGAAAACCAAAGTTGCAGATTAGAGATTAGTTACTGATTCATTCTAGCAAGTGCATCAGTCAAATCTTTTAACTGGGTGGACTTAACAATATTTTGTTGAATCTCCTAATAGAGTGCATACTTCACTATATGTTTGTAAATCTTTTAACAAGGTAGACCTAGCAGTCCTTATTAGTCCTAACAAGGAAAATCACCGAAAGTGGTCAATTGTAAGCCTTAATAGGTTAACTTTATATTGTTGTACTAAAGCTTGTGGGTATCATCCCCACCACAATTTTACTTTCTAATCAAAAAGTTTCTGGGTCACGATATCTTTTGTCAAAGTGTTATAAATTTTTTATTGCTTTCATTCTTTCATGCATGCAATTATATCATAATAATATATGAAGGATTAATAGGTGAAGTGAGTTAGATTTTTAGTGGTTCTTCTTGATTCACCCCTCCTCTCTTAGTAATCTATCCTACCTTATATTTCCAACAATTGGTATCAGAGCATTTGGTTCTCACAGAATAAGTTTAATAGCTTGAGAAAAGATCAGACATAATGGAGGTATATAGGCTAGAAAAGGCTATTGAAAATAAAAATTTGGATCTAGAATTGGCTATTGGACAAATCAAGAAGGAAAAGGAGAAACTCTCTCAATCATTGAAAATAAAGAAAGATCTTGCAACACGAATGGATGACAATCTCTACATTGAAGAAATAATTGAAGACTTATGCCCAGAAAGAAATTTAGATGAAACTGATGTAGCAACCAAGTTTGTGCTACATGAAGTAATAAATATGGACCAAGCTTCAACCTCAACCAAGTGCTAGAGTTTTTCGAGCATTGATAGTATTTTCCAAGTATCAAAACATCATCGAGTTGAGTTTAGAACCCGAGTTACAGCAATTGGGCTAACTTTGTGAATTATGGTAAATTTAGTATTGTAGATGACTCCTGAAAGTAATTATTTGGATTGATATATATTTAACTCATTGTATCATATCCAAGTATGTCAATCATAAGGAATATGAATTGTATGAGTGCAAATTGAAGAAGGGTACAAGTAGTATAATGGACAACATATATTTATCTATCATAGTAAGGTGATCATTGCAATTCAAGGAATCTCATTCAAAAAACCAAAGTTGTAGATTAGAGATTAGTTATTGATTCATTCTAGTAAGTGCATCAGTCAAATCCTTTAACCGAGTGGACTCAAAAATATTTTGTTGAATCTCCTAATAGAGTGCATACTTCACTGTATGTTTGTAAATCCTTTAACAAGGTAGACCTAGCAGTCCTTATTAGTCCTAACAAGGAAAATCACCAAAAGTGGTCAATTGTAAGCCTTAATAGGTTAACTTTATATTGTTGTACTAAAGCTTGTGGGTATCATCCCCACTCCAATTTTACTTTCTAATTGAAAAGTTTCTGAGTCACGATATCTTGTGTCAAAGTGTTATAAATTTTGTATTGCTTTCATTCTTTCATGCATGCAATTATATCATAATAATATATGAAAGATTAATTGGTGAAGTGAGTTAAATTTTTAGTGGTTCTTGATTCATCCCTCCCCTCTTAGTAATCTAACCTACCTTATATTTCCAACAATTGGTGTCAGAGCATTTGGTTCTCACAAAATAAGTTTAATAGCTTGAGGAAAGATCAAACATAATGGAGGTATATAGGCTAGAACAAGCTATTGAAAATGAAAATTTGGATCTAGAATTGGCTATTGGAAAAATCAAGAAAGAAAAGGAGAAACTCTCTAAATCATTGAAAAGAAAGAAAGATCTTGCAACACAAATGGATGACAATCTCTACATTGAAGAAATAATTGAAGACTTATGCCTAAAAATAAATTTAGATGAAGCTGATGTAGCAATCAAAAAATTAAGAATTTTAATCTTCAAGAAAAAGTCAGAAAGCTAAAAAGAGAGAAAGAAATCCAACTAGTCAAATTATGTGAATTCATGGAATAAAAAGGCAAGGTGAAAAAAGAGATAGAAGAAAAGGACAATGAAATTCAACAACTATCCCTTTAGCAAGCAACTTTATTGATCAACTCAATAATGAAAATCAAGAGCTTATCAATCTAAGGATAGAGAATGAAAGACTACAAAATGATCTCAACATGGAAAAGCAACCCAATGAGAGAATGATGAAATCTTAGGAAAGCATGAATCAATTGAATTAGAAAACTCAATACATACACAAAGGAAAATATGGATTAGGATATATAGATGAAGGTGAATCATCTCAACAAAGAGCTCAAAAGAAAAAAATACCTACTTGCAATCATTGTGGTAAGATAGGTCATACATCAAATAAGTGTTGAACCAATGGTAAAGAAAAATTCAATGGGAAATGTTACAATTGCAATAAGCATGGCCATAGAGAAAGTGAATGCATAGAGAAACCTACATTTGAAGGAAAGTGTCCCAATTGCAAAAATCAAGAACACAAATCTTCAGAGTGCAAGACCAAGAAGTGGAACCCAACAGAAAAAATTGTGAAAGCAATATTTGGATGGGATTACAACACATGGTGTAGATATTACTACTATGGTGAGTTTGGGCACATTGGAGAAAACTGTGTAATACATCACATGGGGAAAAGGGACACTACAAAGAGATGTTTTATTCATACAGAACTTGGACATCATGCCAAGAATTGTATGAACACGGGTAGAATTGAAGATGAAAAGAAAGCCAAAGCTAAAAATACTAGAAAACAAATGAGGTAGTCATGGGTATAGAAAGCTCTAGAGAATGCAAGCCAATGTCCTAAAGTTGTTGACACCCAAGTTATTGAGTTGGGTGGCTCAAGTATTCAGAAGAAGACATCTAACATCAGTTCTAGTTAGCAAATAGAAATATCCATATCAACATTCAAGATACATGAGGATCACCGAGTGATGATGGTAATTCAAGACCTTACCAAGAAAGGTTGGGCCGCAAGACCTTACCGAGAAAGGTCAAGTTGCATATCTTTTTCAAGATGCAGATGTCAAGTTGGTAGTTCCTACTAAGTTAGGAGACCTTACTGCGTTGAAGGTGTCTTTCGAGCATTAAAGACCAAACTGAGTGGAGGACAACCTATCACCGAGTGAATATGTGTATGAATCATTAATTTCTATCGTAAAGACTAATATTCATTTGAAGGAGGAAATTGATTGTATTGTTTCACCACAAATTTTAGAGAAAATAGTAAAGAGTAAATTCAAAGCCTCTGAGTGATTTAAGGAGTTGTCGTTGAAGATTTATCCCATGTTTGAAACCCTGCCAAGTGATGCCATCTTCAAGTAGCAAGGTTAAGAAAGGTTCCAAAATGTTGGTTCATGGAGTGGATTGTAAGGTTCCCATGTTCAAATTGATTCTGGCAATAGTAGAAGCACTTGACCCTACTAGAGCACAATCTTAGATTCTACCTAAGCTACTTCCCGTTCACAACATTCCATCATTTTATCATTGTTCTATTCAAGAGCTTGGAACCATAGAAATGAATGAGGCATTCAATGAACTATGTGGGGATGGTATTTTGAAACCTTATCAAAAACATTTGGAGACAAAGGGTTTGACACATATTTTACATATGTTGAGGTATTTTCAAGTGAAGTGGATCAGATTCATTTTGAGCCATGTTCATAACATGCAACTATGGTTAGATCATCCTATTTTGTTAAATAAGAAGATGGTACACAAGATTACTAGATTGGCCATGTTGAATAAAGAAAAAACCACTAAAACCCTAGGTCAGGTCAAATTGACAAAGCAAACTCTTGTTGAATGGGATGGAAGAGGCATGAAGCTTAGTGGTGTAACTAACATTGGAATTGATTTTTGGCATTCATGTGATTGCTCAAAAAATCTACAACTCAAGCTAGTTGAACAATGTGTCATGTGAAGTAGTTGATCTGACATACAAGGTAGTAAAGAACAATTTATCCTTCGACCTTGTCGAGCTGCTATTGAATCAATTAAGCAAGAATATGAAGAGCATCCGAGCATCAAAGAATAATTTGTGTAAGGTTGGTTCTCTCTTGACATGTCTATTTTTCTATATTCATAAGTTTTTCCCTTCCAAAGGAACTTTAGCATAAAAGAAAGATACTCTAGTATTGTATCAAATAAATGAATTTATAGTAGAGATGGGAGAAAAATTTGACAATATTATGGATAATTATTTTGAGACATATAAGGAAAAGATGTAGAGTATATTTAGGATACCCATGAAACTTATAGAAGATTATGAGCAGGATATTTGTTTCATGGTTGACTATGACAAGGTTTACATTCAAGTAGCTAGACCTAGAGTGGCATGGGTTAAACCTCTGGAATATGAGGTTAACATAGATAACACTAAAGATATCATTGAGGCTCTACTAAATGAACTTGTGGATCTTAAGGAAACATATTTTGGCACTTATGAAGAGGATAAGGCTAGAATTGAGCTTGAGAGCAAGTTACCCCAAGAAGTGAGCAGAGGAAGGAAAATGATAGAGACAATAATAAAAAGCTCTAAGAAATCAAGCTCTCCTCTCATGCCAAAAAAAGGCAAAGAAGATGATATGGAATATTAAGATGAAGAGGATGAAGTAGAAGAAGTAGAACCTAAGGAAGAGGAGCCTTAGAAGAAGAAGGGGAAGTTTATAATAACCAAAATTGGCAAGTCTTTCCTTGCTGTGTTTACAAGAAGATCTACCAAATCCAAGAGGAAACTAAAGTTGGGTGAGGAAGATGAAGATGAACAGATTATCTTTCAAATGTCTACACCTACCCTTCAAGAAAAATTGAATAAATTGGAAGAAGGAACATGTATGACATGTTTTAGGTCTCTTAAGTATGAGACTATGAGTGAAGAAGAGAAAAAGAAAATTGGGGATGCCCTTGTGGAAAAATTGGGTAAGTGGAAGTATTCACCTAATGAGTTAACACAATAGGTTTCTAATGTACTTTTGAAAGCAGTAAAACCTCAATGACATAATGCAATGAAGGTTGCTAAAGACATCAGTGAAAAAAACTTGAGACAACTTATGCTGAGTCTTAGTGAGAAAAACGTGAAGTAATCTTTGAAAGAAAATGAGAAGAAGCTCACACCCAAATTCAATACATGTCTAATACTGCTAAAAGACATTGAATTTGTGGTGAAATCTACTACTACTACATGGAAAAACATCTATGGCTTGCATAAGCCCAGTGACTTTATTGTGCAAATAGATGATAAAGATGGTGAAGAAGATGATGTGGAAGAAGAAGTAGAAATTAGAGATGATGAGATAGACAATGTCAAAATTGATGATGAGGAAGAAGGACAAGAAGCCATTGGAAGAAGTCTTCTACAAATATAGAGTATTGAAGAATCTAAAGTAGAAAAGATTGTAGCATTAGTTATGACTACCTTTCTTCACTCTCCAAGAAAATTCATAGTGCAATCAGGCTCAAAGAAGGCTTCTACTAAGTTGGTTGAGGTCAAATTTGCAACACCAAGAACACAACCAATCTTTGGAATTACTCTATCAAGTGTTTCAATGACTAAAGTGCCTAGCACTTCATTTGTTGAGTAGCAAGTCTTCCTAGCTTCAGGCTTGGCCAAGCAACAACAAGGTATTCATGTTGTTAATATTATTTCTACTCTTAGTACATTTGGTGCTATTCCTACTTTTTCCACTATTGTTTCCACAATGGTAAGTGCAATGACAGTTGAGACTTAGTCTTAACTGAGCACTGAACTTCTAGATAAGGAAAAATAAATTGTTCATTCTGTTATTCCATTAGAAAAGAGTAAAGATGAAGAAATTGATTTGGATGAGAACATTGTTATTCCAAATTGGTATATCTCTAATCTCACTCCTGATCAAATGGATACCTTGGGAGAACCTTGGAAGAAGAGGGCTAAGCAATAAAAGCTTAGAGAAGAGAGGGAAAAAAAATCAAGTCCTTGAGGACATAAAGAGCATATTTGTTGATGCTTTGAATATTGAGGTTGATGAGAAACAACCTATTCTAGATAAGTTAGATTAAATTGTCCACAAGTACAATGAAGAACCAAGTGGACAAGAAAAATTGTTGTAGAGAGCTAATAGAAAATTTGAAAATAAAGTTTTGGAGGAGGTAGCATAGAAGATTTCTATTGATCAAACTGAGTTATCTACTATTTTTGCTACACTAGAAACATCTGAAAATAATGTTGTTTCTTTATTTGTCAAGTTGTGACACATCTATCTTTACAAAGGAGATCAAGGATAAATTATCCAAGATAGATGAGGATATGAAGGCAAGTGCACACCAGCTGTCACTTGATCCGAGTTGTGGTTCTGCACACTTTACAAAGATCAGATATTTGACAAATCTTAAGGAAAAATTGTGAAGGGAAGAAGCCAGAATTAGGGCCACACTTGTAGAAATTTAGGGCATGATTCTTCCAAACATGGATTCACTATGAAAGTAAATTTTACATGCAAAGACACTCATCCATGATAATAACTTCTCCATAGTTGACCACATGATGGATCTATCAGTAGAGGTACAAATAGCCTTGTATGCAAGTAAGGTATGGAAAGAGAATTGTGACAAGACTATGGTATTAATTTTGAAGGTATATTCTAATTTCTTGTCATGTTTGTGTACTAACTTGTAAATACTTTGCGTCATTGGTATTTATGTGAAAAAGGGGGAGAAGATATGTTTATTAATAATAAAGGGGAGAATACTATTGATAAAGGGGAGAAGATATGTTTATACTCCAAATATATGTATTGGGGAGTAGTAATATGTACATATAAGAAAAAAATATGTTTACAAAAGCAATTTTGAAAAATAAAAAAATAGAGTAATTTACCAAGCTACAACAGTAGTAAGCCAAAACTAAGTTGAAGACATAGAATGTTGATAAAGGAATTTTTTTACTTGTAATTTTCAGAATTCATATTTTTTGTATGATGTGTTTTTATCACTAATGCCAAAGGGGGAGATTATTGAAATTAAGGTCAATTTTTCTATTAGTAATTTAACACTTAGTCAATTGGTTACATTTCTACTGAGCTCTATAGTTTCTACCACACTTATTATCCATCCAATAGTGTTAACCAAGTCTTTCAATTACTACCAAGATAAAATATTCAGAGTGCAATTCATGCTGAGCTTCATAATGTCTACCGAGCACCTGCGACAGTTTTCAGTATAGCTCGAGCATAGCACTCTCTACCAAGGTATCCAGTAGAAGTAATGAAGATCTTAGTGTTAATAGAGCTATATAGTGTTAATCAAGTTCTATAGTGTCTACCAAACTCATAGTGTTAAGAAAGTGACTCTAGTATTCGCCAAGTCATGTAGTGTCAACCAAGTGATTCAACATCTACCGAGTTTCTTTGTGTTCACCAAGTCACACAATGCTAACTGAGTGCCAGAGTTTTCTGAGCATCGATAGTGTTTGCTAAGTGTCAGAATATCACTAAGTTGACTTCAAAACTTGAGTTACATTAGTTAGGCCAACTTTGTGAATTATGATAAATTTAGTATTTTATTCGACTCTAGAAGGTAATTATTTGGATTCATATATATGTAACTCATTGTATCATATCCAAGTGTGTCAATAATAATGAATATGAATTGTATGAGTGTGAATTGAAGAAGGGTACAAGTAGTATAAGGGACAATAGAGATTTATCTATCATAGTAAGGTGATCATTGCAATTCAAGGAATCTCATTTAGCAAATCAAAGTTGCAGATCATAGATCAGTCATTGATTCATGTTAGTATGTGTATCAGTCAAATCCTTTAACCATGTGGACTTAACAATCTTCTACTAAATCTCCTAACATAGTGCATACTTCATTGTACATTTGTAAATCCTTTAACAAGGTGGACCCAAAAGTCCTTATTTCTGCTAATAGGGCAAATCACCAGAAATGGTCCATTGTAAGCCTTAACAGATTAACTTTATACTACAATACTAAAGCTTGTGAGTATCTTCCCCACCCTAGTTTTACTTTCTAATTGGAAGGTTTCTCATTTGGATATATTTGAATAGAAGTACACCATGGAATCATTATATTAGATCATGGTCATTAAACACTTTCACAGGGTAGTGTATAAAATGGTGCACCATTTCTTACACATTCAACAAGAGCTATATTTTTTAATACTATATTTTATGGAATGATCTTAGGTTAAGGTTTCATGATGGGCTTATTAAAAGATTGAGTTAAAGAAGTTTAGTATTTAGTATTTTTTCTTTTGTATTGCAATTGAATTTAAAAGTTTGTGATTTTTTTCAAGAAGATCATTCGACTTTTGTGCAATTCACTATAAAAATTCTAACATAAGTTTTCAACTTTCTTAAACCAATGGATAAAAATTCAGTCATAAGCTTTCAACTTTCTTAAATTAGTGCATAATTTCTAACCACTTGCTTAAACATACAATATTAAGAGTTTCTATTTTAAAAACAAGATTCTAATTGTATAAAAAAAACTACTCATAAGACCACTTATTACTAAAAAATGTAGAAGCCTAAACTCCTTAAGAAAATTTAGGACAACAAATTTGACAAAACTATACAATACCCTTACTCATACGACCACTTCTTACTAAAAATGTACAAGCCTAAACTCTTGAAGAAAATTTAGGACAACAAATTTGATGAAACTATATAGTACCCCCCCTATAAATTGTCATTTGAAAGTACCTTTGTAAATTTTCATTGCAATATGAAGTAAACGGTGTTCTCATGATATTCCTTTTTAAAGTTTCCATATAAACAAAGGAAACTACTCGTAACCCCACTTCTTACTAAAAAAAGTAGAAGCCTAAACTCCTCAAGAAAATTTAGGACAACAAATTTGATGAAACTATACAATACCCCCATGGAACTAGCTTGCTAATGATTATAGCTACTACGGAAGACAGAAAGAGTAAGTTGGACCAAGAATTGGAGCTCCTATATCCCTTTACCCCCTTACTCATAAGACCACTTCTTACTAAAAAAGTACAAGCCTAAACTCCTCGATAAAATTGAGGACAACAAATTTGACAAAACTATATTGTACCCCCATGTAAATTGTCATCTAAAAGTACCTTTGTAAATTGTCATTGCTATATGAAGTATATGGTGTTTTCATGACATTATTTTATTTAAGTTTTCATATAAACAAAGGAAATAATCATAAGACCACTTCTTACTTAAAAAATAAAAGCCTAAACTCCTAGAGAAAATTTAGGACAACAAATTTGACAAAGTCCCCTCGGTCAAACCTGCTTACTAATGAGGTCACTCTGAAATGATTGTAGCTGTTGTGAAAGGTAGGAAGAGTAAGCTGAACCAAGAATGGGAGGTCATATACCCCCCTTACTCGTAAGACCACTTATTACTAAAAAAGTACAAGCCTAAACTCCTCAAGAAAATTTAGGACGACAAATTTGACGAAACTTTATTGTACCCCCCTATAAATTGTCATATGAAATTAGCTCTATAAATTATCATTGCTATATGAAGTAAATGGTGTTCTCTTGATATTCATTTTTTTAAAGTTTCCATATAAACGAAGGAAACTACTTGTAAGACCACTTCTTACTAAAAAAAGTAGAAGCCTAAACTCCTCGAGAAAATTTAGGACAACAAATTTGATGAAACTATACATCACCCCACTATAAATTGTCATATAAAAGTATCTTGGTAAATTGTCATTTCTATATCAATTAAATGGTGTTCTCATGATATTCATGTTTTAAGTTTTCATATAAACAAAGGTTTCTTAATTGTGCATTAAATGATATGATTTTGCATCTTGACTTTACATTTAGAATGTACTTAGTTTTAGGGATTATGCATGCTTTATCAAGAGATAACAGTTAAACTATTATCTTTGGCACTACTTTAGCTATGATATTGCTTCAAGGAACACTATTTATTAGCTAATAGGCTTTCCCTTTGGAGTTCACTCCAACTAGAATTTGTCTCATGCTAACAAATGCTCGTCAGTAGACCGTTTCTTGGTTGTGGTTTTCGAAACGATCCTCACAAAATATTGTTGGATGTTAGAATGGTATAAGTCTATTTTTAAGGCTTCCACAATGAGTAGATTCTAGGCTACAAGGGTTTCAAAAGGGTTTACAAGGGCGTTCTGTCAAAAAGCAAGCTTGAAGTTGTAGTGAAATGCATCACAAAGAAGTCCATAGAAGGAATGAAGGAATTCATTTCAGAGATCTCAAGCATGGGTTTGCTCCAACATAGAAACCTTGTTCAATTGTGGGGCTGGTGTAGGAAAAAGAAGTAATTGTTCATTGTTTATGATTAATTTGTCCCAAACCCTAATGGGAAGGGAGAAGTACTCTCTTGGGATCAAATATACGCAATCCTGAAGGGCATTGCAATGGGGCTTCTATATCTTCACGAGCAAGACATAAAACAGTTGAGCCAAAAACTCTAATCTCAAAGTGGGCAAATAATAAATCTTGAATGTGTGGAGGACACCGATGTTTTCCTCTTTCTGGTTTGGACAATGTTAGATTGTTTTCAACTGATACTTTCCACAGTTCACTCCCTTCTAGTGCATTGAAAATCCATTAGGAAGCTAAAGTGATCCCTTTCATTTTTAGATCTTTGAGGCTCATCCTTCCTTAGCATTTAGGTGGGAAACACTGAGCCCATAAAATATTATGCCCCCTCCTTGACATTCAACTATAGAAATTCCCTCAAAATCTTCTGAAGTTTTGCAAATTGAATATTGGCAAAGTGTCATGCTGTGGAGTGGTATATAACATGTGAAGCCATGACTTTTTTAACCTCTTGAACTTTTCCATTTCACATGTTTTTTCTCTTTCTTTGAGTACTCACTTCTACATGTTTTTAAGGGAAGGGGAAAAGAGAAGGGGATTCCTAGTTATCTTATAGCTTTATGGTTAATATTGACCCCTCTTTTTATTTACAATCCAACCAGGTGGATCCATAGTGGACTATTAACTGGATATATGAGGAGCAATCTTTAGACCCTAATGCATCACAAAATTTCTCTAACCTTTTGTCTTGTCCAAATAATCCTCTGTATGCTCAATAAAAAGTATCTTCAACAATTATGAACTAAGGATTTCTTCCTAATATGAAAGTTTGATGCCTTTGATAGGAGGTGATATTAAAACTGATATAAGAACATAATGTAAAGTATTATCAAAACTCTAAGAAAAGAAAGCAAGGAAAATTAGGTATCCCTGCCTTGTAGATCTTTGAAGGATGATAGGTTTAGTGAATTCACCATTAATATCAACACAACCACGGAAGAAACTTTGAATAATATGTTGATGTGCTTACATAATCTAGGTGGAAACCAAATGTTTTAAGAAAATCCAACACAAAGTGCCATTCTATTCTATCATGTTTGTAAGATAAACAATAGAGGTTCTATTACTTTGGATAGTAAGAAGAACACCGATGATGTCTTGCATGTGGAAATTTTGAAATGTAAACTCCTAAGTGTTGATTAGCTAATGGACAAATGCTATGAATTACACTTCAAGGATTATATGTGCAAGGTCTTGAAGGATAATGGGAAAGAGATTGCTATTAGAGATAGGGAGAGGTAATTTTAATTTCTTTCAAATAGTGGATTGAAGACTTGTTTGATTGCTCAAATAGATGAAAAGTACTTATGGCATAAGAGATTGTGTCATGTGAATTTGGACAATATAGTTAAGTTCTACTTTTGATGGTAGAGGTCTACCTTTGATGAAGAAGCATGCTAATGGTTCTCATAAAGAATATCAATTGGGTAAACAAACTAGGCCTATTTTTAACCTTAAGAAAGAGAACTTTAATGGATTACTTAATCTTGTTGATATTAATTTGTGTTGTCTTACTAAGACAAGAAGTTTGCAAGGTGAGAGGTATTTCATGCTATTTATAGATGATTATTCTAAAATGGTATGGGAAACCTTTTTAAAAAGATAAATTTGAAGCTTTTAATAGGTTTAGGTCCTTAAAAATTTTGGTTGAGAATGAGAGGTCTAAAGATCAAGAAGCCAAGATTAGACAAAGGTAGAGAGTTCACATCAATTGAGTTCAACTCATTTTGTGAAATGAGTGACATCAAGAGGAATTTATTTTCTCCTAGAATTCCTCAATGGGATGGTGTTGTACAATGCAAGAACAAAACAATTGTAGAGGCTACAAGGACCATGATGTTTGAGACATATGTTTTGAGAGAAGTTGTGAGCACTGAAGTCTATACACCCAAACAAAAATAAATCTAGATGAGACTATATAGACTCCTTATATGCTTTGGTGTTGAGATGTTCTTGCTATTAAGTATTCCAAAATTTATGGCAACAAATGTTTTTGATTAATTCACAAGCAGGTTTTGAAGTGGCTCCAAAACACTTTACATAGCTATTACAAAAGATATATCAGTAAAAGTTCTAAGACCAAACAACAAACCAACATGAAAAAAAAGACCAAGAAAATAAAAGGCCAACCAATAGACATAATCAACAAAAAGCCAACAAGTATATTAATGTGTACTTCCATAATTGGAACGAGTGCTGAAATTGGGGTTGTTTTGCCTTCATCCTATACTTGAGAAAAGGCCTGACATTAGAACAGTCATAGACAATATTGTTGGATGTCAGAATCACATAAGTCTATGTTTACTAGATCACATCATTCATTGTAGTCTTCCTTTACACACTATTTTGTTGCTCCTACCCCACGTTATTTCTAGTTAGCATCACACTTGTGGTGTAAGCACTCAAGCATGAAGAATTTAATTTCCAACTGAAAATATCATTTTGTAGAGATAAAATTGTCTTGAGAGAATATCTAATCAACCTGATTCATTTGTTCAAATTACCATCGATCCATAGTATTAATTGAAACCATTTTAGAGGCTAAATTTTGGCATAGTTTTATGCTAAGTACTCATATTTGTTTTAATGTCTTATGAAAAGTTGAGTTGATTAAGCCCGAGATTGTTGTAATTCTATGCAATGCAAAGATAGACATGTACAAGACATCAATGAGGTTGGCAGTAATTTCAGTAAATAATACAAATTTTGAAGCATAGAGACTTATATGGATTCTCTAATATAAACTTAGTTAATTTTAGCATCTTTTGATGCTGCTCCACACTGAATTTTGAACATTTTAATTGTACAATTAAAAAAAATTATTATTATTTTTCTAATAAATCCATGGCTAATAAAATTGAGTGTGAAGTAGCTTTGGTCTAGTACCAACTTCAAGCCCATTATTTTTTTGATCGTAATTGAGTGAAGTAACATCGTGAAGGGTTGTCCACTTTTAGTCACTTTATCTTTTACTAAAATTGGATTCTATTACGTGTCATTTGGTTAAACAAAGTCTTTTTATATTGGAATGATGAGAGATTCACTATTAGGTTAGTAAAAAAATTAATGGTCATCTTGTCTTAGACATTTATTTGTGTTTAATATGCAATCTTATCATTTTAGGAAATGATCGGTTATATTTCAGTCTTTGTGAGATAAATGGGCTAGTGAGGTGGGGTGCCCATCTTTGTTTACATCTACACCTCTATTCAAAGTAGTAGGGATCACAATGTCCACATCCTATATCAACAAAAAATAATTAATTAGATTTGTCTCCATCTTTCAAGAGTCTATTTCAATAATAAGCATACAATATAGCTTGGGTTTATAACAATTAACCTTGGGGTTGTGGAAAATCAATATCTCGGTGAAATGGACAATTTTAGGTGTAGAAGAATGTATACACCTTTCTTCTATGAACACTGGTCTAGAAATCACAATTCCTCTTATGACCCAAATCAACAATTTCAAGAAGTCACATTGTTGGTGATATAAACCTTTATTAAAGAGCATTATATACAAGAGGAAAACCTTTTCTTTTAATTGTCTTTCCTATCTTTAAGGTAGAAGTGATAAAATTTTATCATTTTGCAGTATTCTATTAAACTGTGTATGTCCTTATTGCATGTGCATTACACTTGTAGTGGAATGTTTCTTGGATTTGATCGAATATCATTTCCATACAATAGAGTGGTTTGCATCATAAATCTCTTTCTAAAAAAACAAAAAAAAACAAGATTGTTCAACGTTCCTTTTTATAAAATATTGCATGATAAAATGAAATTAGGCGGTTATACATTGACATATTTGTGATAGAAACTTGTACGTGGATGCAACATATACAAACTTCAAGGCTATTAGAAATACTTGTGTCATGTTGGAGCCCTTTGTGTCCCCACTTTTGAGGTTGTCATAATCTTTCCTTTTTAATGTCCTTGTATGCATAAATTTGAGTACGAGAAATCATTTACCAACTTTTAGAAGGAAAAAGCTAGCTCACAAAATAATGATGGAACTTATATTAAATAATCAGTAGAGGGATACAAATTAATGTACTATTCATATGTAATATTATAGCATATGTAATATTAATGTATAAATTAATCTACCATTTTCCTTTTTTCTATGGGTTTTTGTTGGCTGGTCATGAATATTACTCAAATTATGTGTGTATTTAAATGCAAAACAAACTATTTCAACAATTGTACATTTCAAACCAATTCTTCAATTGGAATGTAGTACATTAAATAAAATATTAATGTTGTTCAATTCCTGAATAAATAAATTGTACATTACCAAATTGAAATCCTTCTTTTGTTTTACATCTCTTTAATTTTTCTTTAAAAAGGAAAACCTAACAACGTACCTCTTGCACCTCTTTCTGATGCAAGTACTAATTATACAACTGTAAAAAATAGAGTACATGAAAGACATTAATTTCCAGAAGTAGTAAACATTTAACCCATTTTGAAAGAGAAGGATTTATGGCATTACTATGAAGGACAAATGAGTGCAAAAATGAAGTGTTCCCAACTTCCCACGTAGAGATGGATAAGCAGAAAAAAAAAAAAGATGATAAATGTGAAGTAGTGAACACTTCCCACGTAGAGATGGATAAGCAGAAAAAAAAAAAGATGATAAATGTGAAGTAGTGATGCGAAAATGTCCAAAGGATGAAAAGATTCAACGACAAAGATGGGACTAATTCATATTCAAATGGAATACTATAGTGGTTCGAAATTATATCCAATCAATGGATGTCATCATTGTTGGCAATTTATTCTTTCAGTACGTCGGCGGTCATATTTTCATTCTGTTGTAGTTTTCTATCCTAAAACGATGCAGATCTCAATCTTAAAGTTTGTTTTTCAATTCTTAAAATATAGGAGTTTAATCTATTGTACTAACATTTTTTTGGCCAATTGTGAAACTATGGGAGTTAAATCTATTGTTCTAACATTTTTTTGGGCCAATTGCTTATTGTTTATGATGGTGGGAGTTAAATCTATTGTTCTAACATTTTTTGGGCTAATTGTTTACTGTTTATGACAGGTCATTAAAATTCGAAAGTTTGTTTGTTACAAATCTGTGCATAGATTTTTTTAATTTTTAGAAATGAAACATGAGGCTTTCTTACCAACCTGTGTATATAGATTTTAGTTTTCTTGGAAATTAAAAATGAGGCCGAATTCAACAAACTCCATTTTTGTGTGGCATAGATTTGGAAATGAAATATGTTACATTGTTTCTCACAGATAGCTCAAGTTTTTTAAGTTTGGATATTTGTGAGTATTTGTAGCCTGTGAAATTTTCACTCAATTTTTAGAGCATAAAAAACTTATAATTAAATATTGGTTAAAATCTTCTACCGTTAGATACAAGTGCTGGTTTAAATGATACCGTTAGTTAAGTACAAGGCCCATTTCCACAACTTCGGATGCTTCCTGTGGCTTTAGATTGTCCTTCTCAAAAGAATTGTTAAGGTCCTTCTTATCTATGAAATCTCCACAGTTAGGTGCCCATTCATCGTCCATGTTGCATGGAATAGTCAAAAGTAAAGAAATCAAAGAATCTCGATGAAGACGAACTGCTGGTCTTTTTCGCAGAGGATTTGCATCAGACGTGACAGTTTTACGAATTAATTAATTTATTTATAAATCACATAACAGTTTTTGCTAGATAGCCACGGGCGTCTTTTTAACTTTTGTTCGAGTGGTAGGTCAAAAAACTATTCTCGACTTGACGTCTGTGATTTAACTAGTGGGTGGAAGTCAAAAGTCTTTTGGAAATTCATGATAACACGTCTCACTAAAAACAATTAAATTTGATTTAAATATCGTTGGAGTCAAGTCAATGAAGTGAAGGATGGTGCAGAAGTAGAGGGGGAATATCATTACACTCTTCAGCCTATACATTATTATCGAGTGCGTTTTAATAACTCTATATTAGATTTTACGAATTTATTTATAAGTCAATATCATTCTTTTAAACTAGATCACCAATATTATGTTCAATCGAATTTCCCAATAACCAATAACCTTCAAACAGAACATTGATATTTGCAAGTGTAGAACCAATTTGAACCTAAATATAAAATTAATACAATCAGTTCACTTAAAATAATCTTTATATAAGATGCTAACCAGAGACAATGAATGAGATGCTATAGTCAATGTTTGGCGTGACTCAATTAATCTCTCATTCTTGGGTTCTCTTTGACTGAGAGTGTGTTTTAAAATGATGTCAGCAAGGGACGCCCATTTCCACAACTTCGGATACTTCCTGTGGCCTCAGATTCTCCTTTTCAAAATAATTGCAATGTACTTTCTAACCCTTAGCCCATGTTGCACGCAATAGTCAAAGTAAAGAAATCAAAGAAGTAGATATTTTTGACTCATGTCTGTGATTAAAGTAGTGAGTGGAAGTCAAAAGTCTTTTGGAAATTCATGGGAACGCGACTCACTAAAAACAATTAAATTTGATGTAAATATCGATGGAGTCAAGTCAATGAAGTGGAGGATGGTGAAGAAGTATAGAGGCAAGGGAATAATATGTTTACGCGGTTTCCCTTACAAAATAGAGCTAATATAAAAATACATAGTATGGTGGACGAGTACTCGCAATCTAGTGTGTTTTAATAATGGTATATTATATTTTACAATTTTAAAAAATTTACTAGCAATTGCACCTGAACAAAGTGCAATGGTTATGTCGATAGAAATATATCTTTTGTCACTATCTTGATTGATGGGAGAAAATATTAAGCATCTCAATTATAATCTTCCAAAAAAATTATCAATCAAAATATAAAACTACAAACAATGTAAAATCCACTCAAACTAAAATGAATTTTGTAGTCAACTGATAAAAAGGGTAAAGTAATAAAAAATATGACATACACTTCTTGGTAAAACGGATGGAATATTGAGAGTTTTTCTTTTGTAAGTGTGATGGGACAAACATGAAGCTACAAAGTATCATTCACATTAGGTGTTCTAAGAAACACAAACATAAAATTAGACAAGAGAATAATAATTTTAACCAACAAAAAACATTTCAATAAAAATTGCATGACTTTAGAAACTAATATAGTGAAGATTATCAAGAACACGAAAAATGTTATGAATGTAGCAAAGAATAAAAAATTGAAAGAAATAATTATTTTGAAACTCAAATGCAAATACGAGAAGGTAAGCAGTCTTTGGAATTGACTCCTTCCTCTAGCGAATGTATTACTAATTCAAATACCATTTATCAATAGTACACGTATGAATATAATGTATCTTCATATATTTGAGGAAAATGGTCAAATAACTCATTGAACGCATAATGATAAATATACCAAAATAGTGCTTGCAAGAATAATTATAATAACCTAGTAGGTAAATAATCCTAAAAACTTAACAAGTGGATAAAATGAAATTTAGTACTACCATCTCACTATTAAATTTATAACATATTTAGTGAATGGTCAAAACATTGCACTTTACACATTTTATTATAATGTGACAAATTATATCATTATGTCTTCTAGGGATGTCTTGTTTGGGACAATCATAGACAAATATAACTATCCATTTAAAGATTAACAATATAAAATTAATATTGTAATATTTCAGTATATAAAGAAATTATTATGCTAATCATAGTGTTAATAATTGTTATTGGACACCGATGTGGTATGTCCAAATGTTTTTTTTTATATAACATTGATATAATAGTCAATTTTATATACCAATATATTAAAATTGGAATATAATTTTATTATTATTATGCTCTTAAACAAAAACCTTTTAATATAGAATTTGATTGGTATTTCTCACTATCAAATAATTATAATTTCAGCTCTAATCATCTAATCAATTCTTGTAACTATTGCTCATTGAATCTTTTAGAATGGTTTAGAACAACTGAAAGGAGGGGGGCTGAATAAATTATCCTCAAATCTAGATGCACCGATTAAAATTTTAATCTTTTCAAATACTTTAGATCTAATCATTAAGTAGCTCAGTCTGTATAAAAAATAATTACCAACATAAAACTTGTAGTCCACTATCCTAATAGTAACAAACTTGGAAATGTAAAATATTAATAATAAAACATTTCAAATAACATCCACACAAGTATGACACTTGAAGATTTAACATGAAAACAAAATTTGGGAAAAACCACCAGTAACATGCTACTAATTTTCACTCTTTTGAAGTGAGCTCTTTAAGGAGCCAACCTTGTTAAAGCTTACAAAACACACTATTAAATGTGTCTGTTAAGGGATTTAATCACCTTGTTAGAAGTGGCTTGGTTAGAGGACTTTAGAACATTCTTTTAGAATGTCACCTTGATTGAAGGATTTACAAATGACTGTTAGGTCAACCTTGATTAAGGATTTCAAAATTGATACAATGGTTAGAAAGTAGTTCATATGTTGATCCACCAATTGACCTCCATTATCATCTCTATTTGTAATCTTCTTGGAAATTCTCCAAGCAATCATATTACACCTCTACACAACTCTTCTCAACCTCCCTCTTAAGTTCTCTAGTCAATTAGCTTCAACAAAATATCTACTTTTCAACCTTGATTAGGTTACCCTTATGCCCTTAAGTAAGTAATTTTGATATTTTTCTACTTAAAAATCACCATAGATCTTAGAGTTTCAATTAGATTCAACACATACAATGAATCTCTCCACTATTTCATTCTCCTTCTCCCCTTTTAGATAATTCTCACTAGTAGATTTGGTATAATTTTTCAACCTTAATTTTTGACCTTATGCCATTTTCTATTTGATTTTAACTTTTGTTTTTGTTAAGATCCTAAGTTAGTCAAAAATTTGACTAACATGAGTTTGTTTGGTCAAAATTTCAACCAAAATGGATTATAAACAAAAAACAATGGAGAAAAGCGTGTGGGAGGTTTGATTTTCACTACAAGCTAATCACTAGTGGGTGCAGGAGGAGGGATCTATCTCATTTCTCTTGTAAGTCATCAACCCCATTCCATTTCAAATGTAGGTTTTAATTTGCAAGATTTTAAATGCAATTGAATGACACTTTGAATGATTGTGCCTAGAAAGATCATCAAATCTTTTGGTGATTACGATTTGAGATTGTGAGACTATGTATGAAGTTTTAAGTCAAGAGTAGAGGCGGGCCAGGAAACATTAGATAGTGAGTGATGTGTTTTCAATGCACAACTTTTCTACCACTAGATGCATCTGCATCACCCCATACAATTTTAGGAAACCCCCACTACTTTGCCTTAGTAGTGTGGTGCCTCTTTGATGATGGAGTTATTTTTTGAGAAGGAGGCATTCAAAGAAATTTATCTTGCAATGTATGAGAAGCTCAAAGTTCAGAAGGATTTCATCTATATTTAATGGCAGAAGGATTTCAAGCAATACAATTTTCTTGTGCTCTTTAAATAGGCCTATATATTTGTGGAATTATGGTTTGTGTTCAATAACAAATGAGATTGATCTCTTCTTTCTACAGATTTTTTCTTATGGAGTAGTAGTCAGGACATACAATTTTGGTGTAGTAGACTTTAAAGATACACCTATGTAAAGGAAGCTATTGAGTATCATGGATTGTTTGAAGTGGCACTTTAAACTCTGTAAGAGGTATGCAACTCAAAATTGAAAGAATAGAAAGTGATTTTATTGTCTGCATTTGTGATTATAGACTACTAGAGATTGGCCATTGACATTATTTTGAGTATACTTATCAATAATAAGATCTTGTCAAAAATGAAGTCACTTGAGTGCCATGAACAAGGGCAGGAACTTCCTTCATGTGTGGATTATACTATAATATTCTTCCATAGATTAAATCAACATGATCAATATCATAATCATATATGAAAGATTCTTTAAATATATTAGTTAATGAAATGAAAAATAAGTAAATTATTTACTAAAAACAAATAATTAACAACATTTGAATAAATAAGAAAATATGATTTAACTAAATGAATAACTATATAAAATAATAAATTAATGGTATAAATATGATTAAAAAATAACTCATTCTTTCATAGATAAATGCATAAAACAATGATAACGCGACAAAAATCAAACTTTAGTGACTAGAAGAATAACACTAGCATCTGCTAAAATAACCCCTAAATAGCTAAGATGACTGTGAAGAAATCTCAATTGTTTAAATATAAATATATTAGAGATATCCATATTGGTAATTTCTCTCATAGTAGAATCTAGTAGTTGTTGCCAACTGGTCGGCAACACTCGAATCATATTTGATTCTATCAATGCATCTATTTTACAACCAATTACATGAGCACACTACATTGTGGGTCAATAAAAAAATTACATGACTTTTCAGCTAATGAGAAAATGACACTTGGTTTAATGTGATTAACTCTTCTTGAATTGGAATTTTCTAATAGGAGAAGACAACTTGGTGCCACCTCATCATCCTTATCCTATAGATCCATTTGAGAAGATGTGTTTTGAATGTTGGTTTGTGAAATTTGGCTATTAAAACTGCAAATATTTCTTTATCAATTATTAGAAAGTAACTCTCAACATTTCTAACTTTGATTAGCTCTTCTAAAACTATCAACTTCTTGAGGATGAATATGTTGACCCATGTTCTCAAATGCCTCATCTTGCAAGTCTTCTCTATCTATTGAGATATTTCTCATGCCTTAACTTGAATTTTCATCTTGAACTTGTATCTAGATCTAATTTGAAGATTTCTTCATGTGATTGTACCTGGCTTGATCTTGAACATGGATTGCACTTTGATGATGTATCTTTCTCTCATTTCGATGTCTTGAAACTTGAAGTACTCCTAATGTAGCTTGATCTAGTTTAAAGTGTCAGACTTGAGCTTGTAACATCATCTCCATCTTCCAGCTCTTAGACCCTACATCTCTGAACTTTCAAAACAATGAGGGAAAAGAATCAAGCTTATTGAATGATAAACTTTGGATGTTTTGATAAGACTACATTGCATTAGTATCAAAATAGGCCTTGGATCATGAATTGATTCAAGTTTTAAAGCAATGATCATTCCTCCTACAAATCTTGAAATGAACTACATATCAAGCCAGAATAGATTAATCAAAGTTTGCCTCCAAGTGGAGGTTGGTGTCCTTCATTCCTTGCAATTTTTGAGACTTTAAAGTATGGGAATAAGCACGTCTTTTAGTTCAAAGAAGTTACATATTTAACTCTATTCATCCTTCCTATCAAATATTAAAATAAAATTAATTATATTCAATCACATTTTAGTTTCCCTAAGATTTCAACCTCCCTCCAATGATCATCCATAGACTCAAATTATAATGTGTTGTAAATTAATTGTGAATATGTTGTACTGGAGAGTACATCATTGCTAGTCCTCGAATAACTCATTGTTTTTTAGTTGTATATTTTAGGGTTTGAGGGTTGAGTTGATCAAAATAGTCCAAAAAAGAACTTAAAAAAGAAGAAGTCTAAAGTATGTCAAATTCTACTTGGATTCTGCTATTGATGTCAGAATTTTATAATCCAAAATTTCAAAAATTCCAAAAACCATTTTTATACATACCCTTAATGTGCATTTTTTCATACTTATATTTTAAAAAATCCAAAAAAACAAAAGCAAAGTGCATTTTGCATGCATCCCTTATACTTAGGTTCATTGGCATACATCTTTAGACATCATGGAAATTTTCACAAGATCGCAAAATTTCACAAGGCAACAAGGTCCATACCAAACCATGTACATTTCAAGTGACAAGAACCCACAAACACTGTTTGAAAATTAACAAAGAGCATTATAAGTGGACAACTTTTCATTGATTATAATATGAGTGAATTTGAGTGAGGTGACCAAATTTTTCTTTCAAAACCATATGTGCAGACATAAACATTAAGTACAACATGTCCAATATTTTTGTAGATATACACATTAATTAGACCATTTTTTTCTTTCAAAACCATATCTATAGATATAAACATCAAGTAAAACATGTCCAATATTTTTACAAATATACACATTAATTACACCAAATTTTTCTATCAAAATCATATGTGCAAATATAAACATTAAGTACAACATGTCTAATAATTTTGTAGATATATTTTCCTATGAAGAAAGGCCATGCTTGGCAATATGAACCTAGAACAAAATAACGAGACAATTGCTAGACTGTGGTCTCAGTTTCGAAGAAAAGTTAATAAATATAATTGTCCTTGCAAAAAGAGTAAGGGCTTAAAGAGTCAAAGAATTCTAATCACAACAACCTAGAGTCATTGTAGGCAACATGGTTACATTGGAGGGGGGCATGATTTTGTTGATTGGTGAATGTGGATTTCCAACTGGAGGAACATGGAGGTATGAATATCCAAGTTGAGGATAACATTCCCATGGAAGAAGATGATAATGTGCCAGAGGACATGATTGAAGAAGATGGTATTAACGCAGTTGATGAAGATGCTCACAATGATTGTAGTAGAGGATCTGATAATGATGATGAAGATGGTCTTGATATACCTATACATGAGAAGGCATACAATCCCCTATACCAAGGCTCCTAAATAACTCTTCTCTTTGCTACAATGTTGTTGGTGAACTTGAAGGCTATGAATGGTTTATCCAATGTAGCAATGTCACATATGTTAAGATATGTCATTTTTGTCATCTTTACTATTAGCATACCATTACTATTCATTATATTAACAATTCATATTTATTATTGTAGGTTGATAGGTGAGTTTTTTCTACCACTATTAAATATTTTGCATCATTCATACCAAGAATTATCTACCATTATGAATCAAATTAGAATGAAGTATCAGATAATACATGCATGTCTCAATGATCACATTCTATATCATAAATAATATAAATTTGCAACAGATTGTCTTGATTGTCATATTAGTAGATATTGGTCAAATCAAATAAAAAAAAAGGTGTCTCACAAGGTTCTTTGGTACATTATCATTATTCCACATCTTGAATGATTACTCAGGCACACTAGCTTGGCACAATTTATAGATTACCATGCATGTAATAGAAGTCAAGATGACATTATGTGAATACCTGCAAATGGTTCTACATTTAAAGAGATAGAAAAACCATGGCCACACTTTAAAGAAGAACCTCGTAATCTCAAGTTTGAATTGGCAGTAGATGGTGTCAATCCATTTGGAGATATGAGATCTGTTTACTTAGTGGGGCCTATTTTTTTAAATTAACAATGACATCCCTCCTTGGATGTCCATAGAGAGGAAGCATACAATATTTTCAATAATTATATCAAGTATTTTTTCATTTAATATTTATCTAAATTAATTTATAAATAGTGCATCAAAATGGTCATAATAATTATGTAATGTTTATGTTCATTCAATTACTAGGTAAGTCTCAAGTTAAAGATATGAACATGTAATTTGAGCCCCTTATTGATGAGTTTTTGAAGTTATGAAATGGGGTCACTATGTATGATATCTCTAAACCAATAGGACAAAGATAATTTCAATTCCATACAATGCTTGTATAGACAATATATAATGCCCCTGGGCTAACTCATTTTTGTGGTATGAAGTATATTATTAAAGTCACATATTTTTAGTTTGTTATAGTGCTTACACATTATTGTTGTATGTTTAATTTGCACATGATAATTGTACATGATCCAATTATACATGATCTTATAGGTCTTTAGACAAAGGGAAAATTTGCATGTCTAGTTTGTGGTTTGAAGATGAAATCTCATCATTAAAGAAGTTTAGGAAAGTAGTCTTCAATGATTTTAGGCACTTTCTCCACAACAATCATAAGTATCAAATTACCAAAAAACTTATTTTTAATGAGAATGAAGAGACAACATCAAGGCCATGAAGAATGATACCCCATCTATGGAAGTTGGAATATGATTGACTAAATCACCAACGTAATGTTGAGTTTGTGGTCTAAAGTTTGAAATTTAAATTTTGATATTGTCTTTTATTTAGTAATGATGTGATTGATGCACATGAAGGTTGTCAAGGCATTAATGACCAATTTACTAGAGGAATAAAAAGTTATCCTACTCAATTTTGTAGGTTACCGTACTACAAGGATCTCTCAATCATGTATTTGTTTGATCCTATGCATATTGAAAATAATGTAAGAGAGACACTATGAAAAATATTGGATGAAAGGTGTGATAGAGAAAGAAATTGTCAAAATTTGTAATGGCATTCATGAATCCAATCATGCACTAAAAAATTGCATTGAATCAAATAGCAATGGAGACTGCATAAATACAAGTGCCCTTCCTTGGTTGTTAACAGAGCCAAAAAGTAATGCATTGAAAGAAGTCATAAAAATAAATTCCATGGAATTTGCTACAAATATAAGTAGTCTTCTATCAAAAAAAGGTGATTTTGGGCTAGGGTTGGAAAGACATGATTGACATACCTTCATCAAGGTAATTCATATTCTCTATTTACAATATATTTGTAAAATTACGTGTACTACCTATTGTATTATTTTATAATATATTGAAAAGATCATTTTTTAATGATTGTAGTACGCCCTACCTCTATCCCTCCCATACTAGTTTGACAATAGTATTAAAAAAGCTATATATGATCATGCAAAATACATAAGGTTACAAGTGTTATTTCTTAGATTTTTTGTACATATATTATATGATGTAAGAGCATCTTGGTTGTAAGAGCAATCTTGTATCACCCAAAAATAATTTTATTTTTAGTGTTTTCTATTTTAATAAGGACTAGTAGACAAGGGTGTTACTATTTCTAAGAAGTTTCTATTTTAAGTAAGTTTTTCATACAAGCTTAGAATGTTCTCATTTTCTATAGAAAGGTTCATTTTATAATTATAAGCCTAGCATAAAAATCTCATTGCTCCAACTTAAGTGTTAGAGAAGTTATTATGGATTTTTTGTGGAAAAATTTAGAGAAAAATTCTTGAACTCAATTTTGAAGGCTTTAGAGGCCCCAAATGAGGTCTAAAACTTGATGGAAGGGCACTTATGCAATTTCAAGCCTTTAGATCAAGAGCTGACATTTTTGAAAATGGGTTATAATAGCCAATTAGAGCATTGGTTTGAGAGTTATGGCCTTCCAAAGTTGGGCAACCCAAAATTTATAAAATAATTGTCAAAGATGTATTTGGTCGACTCTATATGTATTGTTAGGGTCTTTTGGCCCTAGGTACTAAGTTTGAATGTCTAGAACCTTCCTGGGTGGCATAAATTTCCTATTTAAGAAAGGCCCGAACATTGTCTAAGACAACTCTAGGTGGTAGTTTGTAGCTTAGTCTTGCATATTACTGTAATGAAGGTGCCCATGTGGGTTAACATATTGTACTTGTGAATTTTGTAATTTCACATTTGCAGTGATAATTTAAGATGTCCATATTTTATTCTTGCATTTTTTGTTGTTTCTTTTTTTCTGTTATGGGTTTATGGTATTAAGGGGAGCACCCTTCATCAAGTGCTATTAGAGTTTGAATTCTTGAGTGTGTGGATAGATTTTTAGGTGTGAGGCAGATCACACTTGGACCATGGTTTGGTTTTAGCATGTAGATAGATCCTCTATTGTGAGGCAATTTGTACTAGTGAAAGAAAAAAATACCTCCACGAAGAGAGCATGATAGATGAGCTATAGTTGTCACACCTGAGCATTTTAGAGCCCTTTAAGGACAAATGGAAGCATTGGAAGAAAAAAATGAATAGAGGAATAAATCTTGTTGTAAGAGATGAAAGCGAGGAGGAGGAAAAAGAAGAAGAAAATGCCAAACCAAAGGCAATTCTAAACCTAGAGGAAGAGAGGCTTTTTAATGCCATCTCCAAGATTGGAAAAGACATAAGTTTGAGGTTTCCACATTTTTAGGAAATCTTAGCCTAGAGGAGCTGATCGATTGGATCAATGAACTAGAGGAGTACCTTGAGTATGAAGATATTGATGATCTTGATAGGGTCAAGTTTTCCAAGGTGATACTGAAGGGACATGTGAAGATTTGGTGGCAGGAGGTTTACTTGGAGTCAAATAGAAAGGGAAAGGAAAAAATCAGCAGATGGGATTAGATGATAGCTAAACTAAAGAGACAATTCATTCTCGTGGATTATGAGCTTGATCTTTTGAAGAAAATGCAAGGGTTGAAGCAATTGAAAAAATAATGTCAAGAGTATACCAAAGAGTTCTACCAAGTTCTCATTAGATCCGACCACACAAAAGAAGTTGATAAGGAGAATGTGGTTTTTTATCTTAATGGGTTAATGCCAAGTATTCAGGATGAGTTGAGTCTAGTTTGAATAAATAATATTGAGGAGGCACACCAATTTTCCCTAAGAGTTGAGGAGAAACTGAGCAAGAAGTTTGACAACAAGAATAATGGAAGAGCTCGTAGTGGAAGATCTTATTGAGGTCGTAATGATGATAAAAATATCAAGGATGAGGCTGGAAGTAGCAGTCAAAACTAGAGAAAAAATAATTCCAATCATTTCCATAATCAGAACAATGGAGATTAGAGAGGAAGAGGAAGAAGACAAGGATTTGGAGGAGGAGGCTTCCATGGGAAATGTTTTCACCGTAGAGAAGAAGGGCATAGAGCATTTGACTATTCCCAACATCAAAGAAGGATAGAAGGCTAGGATAGAGTTGCACATGTTGATGAAGATGTCATATCATCACATTTTGAATATGCTAAAGGAGGAGAAGTCCTAGTTAATAGAAGAGTCCTACTGAATGGTGAGAATGAACCTAGTTAAAGAAGGAGCTTATTTTGCACAAGGTGCATATGTGAAGATAAGTGTTGTGATGTGATCATTGATGTGGAAGTACTAACAATCTAGTGTCAAAAATGATGGTCATAAAGTTGAAGTTGAAGAGATAGAAACACCTGTTCCCATACCATATTGCTTAGGTGCAAGATGACTACAAGGTCATGGTCAATGAATAGTTCTTAGTAAAGTTCAAGATTGGAAGTGACCATGATGAGGTACTTTGTGATATTATACCTATGGACATATGTCATATGTTGTTGGGTAGTCCATAGTAGTTTGGCAAGTATGTTGTATATGATGGGTGAGAAATAGCCTACACTCTAACCAAGGATGGAATGAAGCATAAGTTGAAGTCATTGAAGGATAAAGAAGAAAAGGTATATAGTGCTACTAGAATATCTTTTTTTGATGAAAAAGAGTTTCTCAAAGATATGACACATGAGAATATGTGTTCTGCTATACTTCCAAAAGAGAGTAAAGAAGAAGTAGAGGAGGTACCTGCAGAAGTTGCAAATATGTTGGGAGAGTTTTTTGATATTGTATCATATAACATACCTGAAGGATTTTTCCTAATGAGGAAGATCAATCATCGGATGGATTTGGTTCCAAGAGCTAGTTTTCCAAACAAGGGAGCTAATAGAATGACACCAGTAGAAAGTGAGGAGTTGAACAGACAAGTTCATGAGTTGTTGCAAAAGGGGTTGATTTGAGAGAGTTTGAGTCCATGTATTGTACTAGTCATATTAGCACCAAAGAAGAATGGATAATGGAGGATGTGCATAGATTCTCATGCTATCAACAAGATCACAATCAAGTACATATTTTCATTGCCAAAAATGGATCATATTATAGATTGTTTGAGTGGAGCTGAGTATTTTACAAAGATAGATCTGAAGAGTGGGTGCCATCAGATTCGTATCATAGAAGGTGATGAGTGGAAGACTTCTTTTAAGAAAAAAGAATGATTGTATGAGTGGTTAGTCATGCCTTTTGGGCTAATCAATGCACTGAGCACTTTTATGAGCCTAATGAATGACGTACTGAAGGAATTTTTGGGTAAGGTTTTAATTGTTTACTTAGATTATATTTTGATATTTAGTATGACATTAGAGGAGCATTGAATCCATATTTGCAAGGTGTTTGATAAGTTGAGGGAAGAAAATTTGTTGATAAACTTGAAGAAGTGTAGTTTTGCAAAGAAGGAGTTGGTGTACCTAGGATTTGTAGTCTCAACAAAAGGTCTAAAAATGGACTCAAAGACAGTGAAGGCTATCCTTGAATGGCCTACTTCATAGAGTGTAATAGAGGTAAGATCTTTTCATGGATTGGCTAGTTTATAGAGAAAGTCCATAAGAGGTTTTAGTAGTATTTGTGAACCCCTAACTAAAACAATGAGAGGGGATAGGAAAGAATTTAAGTGGACTATAGGAGTAAATAAGAATTTTAATCTATTGAAATAGAAAGTTATAGAGCAACCTATTTTAGCACTTCCTAATTTTAAGAAGGTGTTTCAAGTAGGCTGTGATGCTAATGGTACTGCAATAGGAGTTGTTTTGAGCCAAGAAGGTAGACCTATTGTTTATTTTAGTAAGAAGTTGAATGATACAAAAAGAAAATATTATGTTTATGATCAGGAATTTTATGTAGCATTAAAGAAGTAGAGACACTATCTTCTTCCTAAGGGGTTTTTTTTGTATATTGATCATCAAGCTTTGCAATATTTGAATAGTCAAGGATAACTAAACCAAAGGCATTTGAAGTGGGTTGAGTTTTTGCAAAGTTATACAGACAACTTTTGCTGACAAAATGTAGATAGAGGTGGTTGGGTTCAAGGAAATTAGTACTTTGTATCCAAATGATCCTGATTTTGGTGAAGTGTGGAAGGCATCTATAGAACCTATTACACTTGATAGGACAAAGTGGTTGGATTTGATGATCCAAGATAGTATGTTGTTCAAAGAAAGCTAGTTGTGCATCCCCAAAAGTTCAATGAGAGATAATCTCATCAAAAGAAGCATAATGGAGGATTGGCTACACATTTTGGAAGAGATAAGACCATTTCATTAGTTGCTAAGAATTATTTCTCACCACAGTTGCAGCAAGATGTGAATAAGTTTGTAAAAAGTTGCAGAGTATGTCAAATGGAAAAAGGAGTGAAGCATAATACAGGGTTGTATCAGCCATTACCTATACCAAAGAAGCCATAAGAGGATGGCAGCATAAATTTTGTTCTTGGATTACTGAGGAATCAACAAGTGCATGATTATATTTTTGTGGTAGTTGATAGATTTTCAAAGATGGCACATTTTATTCCTTACAAGAAGACTAGTGATGTTGTTCATGTGGCAGACTCGTTTCTCAAACAAGTGGTGAGACTGTATGGTCTACCAAAGAGTATAGTTTTAGATCAAGATACTATTTTTTTTGGATATTTATGGTGTACATTGTGGAAGAATTTGAAGAAATATTTGAAGTTTAGTTCATCACATCATCCATAGATTGATGGACAAACAAAAGTTGTGAATAGGAGTTTGAGAAATTTGCTGAGATGTTTGCCTATAAACAAACCAAAAGGATGGGATATGATTTTACCATGGGAAAAAATTTCATATAATAATTCTATCAAAAGGAGTACTAGTAGATCACCATTCTAGATTGTATATGGGAGTAGTCCTAGAAATTCGTTTGAATTGTGATAGTTGGATAAATGAGAGATAAGTAGTGTTGAAGTAGAAGAATTTGCTGAACATTTGAAGAACATCCATGAGGAGGTGAGGAAGTACATCATAAAGATGAATAGACAATGCAAGGCTAAGGAAGATGTGAAAATGAGGTTTAAGGATATTTAGAATGGAGATGAAGTCATGGTTCATTTTAGAAAGAGCATTTTCTAGTGGGTACATATAACAAGCTGATGATGAAGAAGTTTGGACCATGCAAGATAGTAAAAAAGTATGATTTTGGAAATGCTTATGAAGTGGAGTTGCATACTAAATTGAGTATTTCACCAACATTTAATATTTTAGATTTGACAGAGTATTATGAAGTAGGTTATGGAGATGAATTTGTAGAAGCACAATGGAGTATTCCAATAGCTAGTTCGGCTACAAAAGGAGATTAAGGAGATACTGGATAGTTGTGTTTGCAAATGTACAAGGAAAAAAACTTATGTGGAATACCTGGTCAAATATAAAGGGAGGCCAGTAGAGGATTTATCATGCCTAGCAAGGCAGCAGGTTAACCATCTTGATTTTTCTCTAAACACTTGAGACATGACGAAGTCATTTCTAAAATTACCTTGGGTGTCTGATGTAGGAGCATCTTGGGTGAAAAAGAAATCTTGTATCAGCCAAAAATATTTTTATTTTTAGTCTTTTCTATTTTAATAAGGACTAGTAGACAAGGGGGTTGCTATTTCTAGGAACTTACTATTTTTAGTAAGTTTGTCATATTAGCTCAAAATATTCTCATTTTTTACATGAAGGTTCATTTTAGAATTATAAACCTACCATAAAAATCTCATTGCTCCAACTTAAGTATCGAAGAAGTTATTATTGATTTTTGATAGAAAATTTTTGAAAAAAATCTTTGAACTCAGTTTTGAAGGCCTTAAATGCCTTAGATGAGGTTTGAAACCTCAACCAAAGGGCGCTTGTCTAGTTAAGAGCCAGTAGATCAGGAGCTGGCATTTTCAAAAAGTGGTTATAATAGCTAATCAGAGCAACGGTTCAAGAGTTATAGCCATCCAAAGTTGGGCTACTCAAAATTTCTAAAATAATTGTCAAAGATGTATTTGGATGACTCTATATGTATTGTTAGGTTCTACCAACCCTAGGTATTAGGTTTGAATGTCTAGAACCTCCCCGAGTGGCATAAAATTGCTTATTTAAGAAAGACTCTAACATTGTCTAGGACAACTCTAGGTGGTAGTTCGTATCTTAGTCTTGCAGATTACTTTAATGAAGGCACCCATGTGGGTTAGCATATTGTACTTGTGAATTTTGTAATTTTTCATTTGTGGCAATAATAAGATGTCAATATTTTGCTCTCGCATTTGTTGTTGTTTCTTAATTTCTATTATGGGTTTATGGTATTAAGGGGAGCACCCTTCATCATTATATTTATGACTTGCATTACTTTTTATGTAATTTATTGTATATTTTTATCTGAATTAATCTCATTCATATGTTCTTGCATGTTGAATCTATTTTAGGTGGTTATCATCTAAGAAATTGATAAAAAAAAGATATAAAATATTGGAAGATAAAAATTCCAGAACTTATTTATGAAATGCAAAAGTGTCTATCTCCAACTTTTTTTAATGCTCAAGAACATACCTCATACATCAAGTTGAGGAGATTTAATTGTGTGGACCTATAAAAACTAGGTCAACGTGAATGGTTGAGAAGCACTTAAAATTTATGAAAGGCTTGGTTTGACAAAGAACACATTCTGAAGATTCTATGGTAGAGGGATATATGGTATACTAGGGTCATAGTGTATATTAGTGAATATCTTCCCAAGTTTACATGAAAGTTTCATGTAGATCACATTTGGGATCCCAACCCCATTAACACATTCAAAGGAGAGTACTTGATGGGGAAAGGTAGATAGAGGAAAGTGAGAGGTAATTATAAGATGGTATTATAGTTAATTAAATCTTATCCATCATCAATATAAGTTGTTTCTAACTGGTCTAGTTGTTTTATTTATAGTTGGTCATAAGTGGGATGCACTATATTTGTATATTACAAACAATCTTGATTGGATGATGGTATGAATTCAACAATCTCAAGAAAATGGTCACTCATTAACATAAGACACTGTTGCATCATTGGTTAAAGAAGCTCATCGTAATGAAGATCTCAATATTATGCTAATGGTACTTGATCTAGCAAATGACTTTAAGAGATAGAAAGGTATGTAAAAGATTACTAATCATGACCCATAAGTTTAATATCAACTCATAGATTGATGCAAATAACCTTGACATGTTTGAATAATTAAAGATTAGACACTACAAAGATATTTACTACCACAGTCATAAATCTTGCATAAAAAAGTTAGAAAAAATGAAAAAAAAGTTGTGATTTTAGGATAAGTGCAGTCTTTGAGGTCGCCAATATTTCATCTAGAAATGACATACATCCTCAACAATATGAAAATCAATACTATGACATTTTGGATGATATACTTAAGCAACTTTAATTTATTCAATTTAGTTTTATTTTTTGCCAAATGGTATAGGCTATGACTAAATCAAAATTGCCCTAATAGGATTTTTATTGAACATGATAGTGGATTTATAATGATTAATATAAGGTCATTTGAGTTAGTTGGAGATGAGCCCTATGTTCTTCCAAGCTAATGTGAGCACATGTTTTACTTTGGTATCCACATAAATCGGGTTGGTCATTCGTTGTTAGACATGATCCAAGAGGAATGCCAATAAAGTATAATGTGATGGAAGAAGAAGATATTAAAGAATTAGAAGATGAAGTAAATGATGATCACAAATGACTATTACACAATGATGATAAAGAAGAAGAAGATGATGATTTTGGTGATGCTGACAATGATGGTGAGGATGATGGCGATCATGATCATGTTGATGAAGATGGTGATGATCAATGTGATGATGGTCATGATAATGGTGATGAAGATGATGATGGTGGCGATGAATATGGAAGTGGTGAAGATGATGATCAAAGTAATAAGCAAGATGATGGTGATGATGATTATGACATGGATGAAGATGATAATCAATGACATGATCAATGAAATGTATGTTGATGTATGATCAATATCAAGTATGATGGGGTCATTATTTATTTATAGATTTTTTTTGACTTGTACATTTTTATAATTAAGTTATTATGTGTTGAACTCTACTATCATGGAGTGTATACAATGATATTGCATAGCTACCACACATAAATTAGAGGTAAAGAATTATAAAATATATAATAATTTTGATGAATGCATCATGCAATTTTTGTCTTCTACATAATTTGTAGCATATATATCATCTAATTTTTGACTAATTGAAGATAAATGATTTACATATGTAGGTTATTTAATGCCTTTGACTAGGATCTCACATAGTGACATAGATTGATAGGTATAAGTCAATACACCCTGTAGATACAATTTTTTATTTGCATATCTTCTCTTTATCATCAACATTAACTTTAGCCCTAGTATGTCTCTCATTCTATGGATTGCAGGTATCACCAAATAGGTATTTGTCTCATCTATCTTCCTTGAGTGAGAAAAATGTAGGAATATTGACTCTAATATACAATCTACTATTTTATTTTTAAAAAAAATCACAAGTCTATTACTTTAATTTCACTATTGATTGGTAAGAATTACTTATCTTTTTCACAGGGTGACATGGATACACCACAAGGCACAGGCAAGGATGTACTAGCTCACACACCTTCTTTTGCAAAGGTAAACCTTAATTAGTGTAATTGTAAAAATAATATAGAAATAAATTTCATATTATTATGTTACTTTCTTTATGGCTTTAGAGTTATTTTGATGGAATTTTACTGATATTGATGTCAAGACTTGATACTTATTGATAGGGAAAAGAAAAAATGACAGTAGATCAAATGTGATCTGAAACATAGGTGTCATTTATAGATGACAGATCATGTGTAGTGCTAATTTCATATTCATGGCCCATAAACTCATTAAAAAATATAGAGATGAAATTATTAACCTTTTTCCTTGAGAGAAACATAACCAAGGAGATAGAGGCATTGAAAGAAGAATTGATACTTAGAGTCAATTTCTTTCAAGGTAAATAGTAATTAATCTCAAACAATAATAAAATTTCAATGGATGTTTATATTTTTTAGTATCTTATGGATCATGATCTAAAATATTATGCATTCTTCTTAGAGGATTTTATGACACTAGTGAGACCACATGGTCAATATGGTGAGGGTTGTAGCAAACAACCTTCATTTAAGTAACACTTTCTCTGTACAACATTATAGCACTTAACTTTGATCTTTATCCATTGTAAATGAAAACAAACAATGTTGCAACTATCTTTACTAACAATGTGGCTTGTTCCTTTGGGCATCCTTGATTATCATAGTTTGATTTATGCTCCAAAGTCCATAAAACAACTCCTATAAGAGGAAAAAATGCAGTAGTTGTACAATACATTCCTACATCAAATTTCTACACTACTACAATTATACAAAGATAACCCTAGTATGCATATGCAAATTAACTCTAGTGCACTGAAAAATGCAACGTGAGAATTATATCTTTCCAGCCATAGAAACCAATCACAATTGCAACTTCCATCATTCCATATATATCATTTGTATATGAAACCACAATAAGAATCTATCCATTTCTCCCATAGAAACCAATCATTCCATAATGATATGATGAGAGAGTTGGATTTGTTTCTCCAAATGAAAGAATTGATACATGAATTTCACTAGCTATATGTGAAACAATATGAGCAATAATAGAAGATTGTGGCCCTACTAGTGCAACATTGTTTATTTTCATCAACATTATAACACTTAACTTTGATTTTCAAATGCTTCTAGCTAGTATCCCATGTGATCTTTGTCCATTGCAAATGTCTTTGCTAACAATTTATTCTTCATCTCATGATGAAGTGTAGATGTCTCCTTTGGTCATCACTCTAATATTTCCGACTGCATTTTCAGCAATAAGGAGCTTGCATACATCTTCGACTATGCCAAGGACAACTGGTAGAACCTTGTTTTGCTATATTTTGTAATGTGATAATTGTGCATTATTTTTTTTGCTGGGTGGATTTTATACTCATGGACCTCTTTTGTGCACTAATAGATACACCATCACTTGATAGAACAACACAAACTAGTACTACTAAAGCTTAACCATTTCGTGGAGTAGCCTATGTGACTAGTACTAGTTCATTTATGGAGACATTATTTCTAGACAAGAAAATTATGTTTCCGTTAAAATTCCCAAAGCTTCTAGGTGCTTTAAAATTGCTATTATTTATAGCGTAATTGTATTTTACTTATACATAAATAATTTTGGACTGATAATCCCATGATATTTTTGTAGGAAATGATGTTTTATATGATCATCTTTTTGAAATGGCATTGAAGCTATTTGGACCCACTATATGTAAAAGGTACACAGTTTCATATCATTGCTACAATATTTTTCTTTTTTCAAATTTATTGTACCATGTTAAATTTATTGATCTAACATTTTTTTTTTAAGGTGGAATGAACAGGGTCCTGAAAAAACAAAATCAACTCATTACATCTTTTAAGGACCTTTTTGGAAAAAAAATTAAAATTTGGCAGTGCCCTACTTCTCAAAAAGCATCCAAACATATAAATACTATGAGGGACCAATATAGAAGGGGTCTAAAGGACAACCCAAAGTACAAGCATCCTCTTAGGATTCCATTGATGGAGTGGAATGAAATAATAGAAGATGCAAAAGAGAAAAGGCTACATGGTAAAGGAAATGAACTAGGAAAGGGTAAAAGGAGGTATGTCATGATAGTATTAAGCAAAATTTAATCATGCACTAATTAGTGATCTTTGTAAATATATAATCTAACATGTTTCAAAATTTTCATAGACTGAAGGACACATCAAAAGCTACAAAGGCGAGACTAAAAAGGGTTGGCCAACATAGACTTGGCTCTAGTGGCTATTTGAATCTTGACTCTTGATTTGTAAGTCACAGCAATGGAATTTCATATTTAAAAAAATTATATAATGTTTCAAAAAAAAAGGTTTAATCAAATCATAAATGCAAAATTAGCGATATTAAGAAAAAAATATAGGGCTCAAAATTCAATATAGAGCCCATAGATGAAGATGAAAAAAATTGCATGGACAGAAGGCTATAAACTTGTGGTTGCATGTTTATGCCAAGAATTTGAAAGCCATACCCAAGAATCTGGTGCACCAAATGAGAAATGGGTAAATTGGTCAAATGAAAAGTAAATCAAATTGAATAGTTAAGAAATTTCTATTTTGGTGTTAGTTTCCACCATAAATTGAGTACATAACAATGTGCATAACATTTTACTGCAGCCTTCAACTCCTATCACAACACCTGTGTGTGATGAAGGCCATTATGTGCATCATAGTGGTGAGGGTATTAATTTTTTTGTTAGAAATTAATTATGCAATTATGAATACAATTTAACATCTTCAATTACAAATTTTTGTATACCCTTTATTGAATATTTTAGAGCATGGTGAAGAAGTGGAGCATAGTCGAAGTGGTGGTGGATCAAAAAAAAATTGTACATGATGTGGCATTGTCAAGTAAGAAAAATGCATGTTATTTTCTTCTGGTTAATGAAATACTTGTAATAATTAAAAAAAGAAAAAGAGTATGCTAGTTTAACCCATTTACTTGTGCCATTACATGTGCCACAAGAGGCGGAGAATGAGGAATATATTGATGCTCCTATCATCCCTTTCCTTAAGAAAGCTAAGAAAAACAAAAAGAAGAAATGATTTTAAAATAATGTTGTTTGAGAAACTTTGTTGGATAATGAAAGAATGTTGTTTTAATTAATTATCTATGAATCTTGTGTATTAATATTTACTTTTATGTCATATTAATGAATATTATTATGTGTTAATGAAGTCTTGATTAGTATTACATATTAATGAATGTTATGTGATTGTACTGATTGAATGTTATATTTCATAAATTTATGAATGAGTGATTGAAGTATGTAATTAGATGATAATGGAGAATTTATATTGATGTTAGGGGGAGGTGGGGTGAGGTCAGATGAGATTCCACCTTCATGTGCTTGGCCTCGTTAAGTAGAGAATATTAAAGTATTCTCAAAACCAAGTGAAGCTCAAACTAACATACCTTCATTAATTAATCAATTTCATTCATTGTAAGTCTATAATAATGGGATGATACTCTATGGTATAGGTATGAATCTCTAGAGGAAGATTAGGTACTTGATCTTCCAACTTAATAAGGTTTACAACTTGCCTCATTTTGGGTCTTGGAGCTAGAATTGGATGGGAGCACCACAATCCTATCCCTACCAATTGTTCCATTTCAGCCTTCTCAAACTTCCCATTTAACATTATATCTACAACATCCAAAACTTTTCCTTGACCATGGAGATCAATAGTATCAAACTAGTGCCTTAACATATGGATTTTTCACAAAATTACTGTCAATCATTAACAATGTTTATGCAACCCTTAGAGACAAGCAATAAATCCCTTTAAGATAAATTGTTTGTCACTTTAATGAAGTATGAACTATTTGAAATGCCCAAGAAAAAATCAATAGTTAATCTTATTGATTTTAACTCCCCTCAACAGCTCCACATGACAAGAATGTAGATTAATCACTTAATACAACACTACTATTTTAAATAACGAAATCCCTTATTGCATTCACTCAATTGGACTATCAATTAAAGCAAACTTTGAATATTTGATCAGTGGAAACAAAATGAAAGAGATGGGAATGATATCACCAAAATATCAATCAAGCACTTAAGCCTTTGTATTGAACTTGAAGAAAATTTTGAACCATAATTTTACATGTGTTTCTGGTGCATATAGTTGACAAAATCTAGAGTAGACAATAGAATCGACTTGTCTCTATGTAACTATAAGAATAATATCTTGAAAGTAATTCTATATAATATGATATCCTATTCTAAATCTGGCCCTTATAATTATAGGCATCAAATTTTTTACATAGTGAAAGGGTATGTCCGTTTGTTTATAAAATTTACAAGTAACTGATTCATTAACAATTGAATGTATGCACATAAACAAGTTTATAGAACAAAGACTTATGTTTTCAATTCTGATGATGATGATGATGATTCAATAAAATCATTGCATTGCCTGATGTGTTTTTGCATGTTTTCTATCTCCCAGTAAATTTGTATCACTAATTACTTCTCTTTCCTTCATCTCAATTTTGAACATATACTCCATCTGCATACTAGCCTTTGATATCTCCAGGTTGTCATTCTATCTAGCTTCTAGGGCTTGTTCCTGCATCACATAACACATATCCATCCATCTCTCTTGGTCAATGGTGTCCCTATTTTTATCATGTAAATTTCCTATACAAAAATTTAACTCGCTACAATCTAAAGAATCTGACCAATTATTTTTCTATATGTTCACTAATCTTTCCATTATTTTCTTATTTGGCTTACAAAGGAAACTACAAAATAATCAACTTATAGGAAAAAATTGAACATCTTTGGAGGAGCTTAAGATGTTAAATCAACTATATGTTTATGTCCAACTCTCTATGACTTCATCCATTATAACCTTTCAATCTATATATCTTGTCTTCTTTTGTTTTGATCATCACATGAATGCTTATGAACCATGTTTTTCCTTCCAAAGATTTCTCAAAAGGATTAGTAAGACACAACTTGAACCTTTGATACACTTATTTTATTTCCCCTTTCTATCAATTAGATAGTTATTGTATGCTCTTTTGTGTTTATGTGCTTTTTAATATGCTACTTCTTGTTGGAAATAAAATAGGGAAAGTAAAATCTAAGAGGAGGGGGGTGAATCAGTGCTTCAAAACTTCTACTATGAAAACATTCACCACACATCCATCTCACAATTTGCAAGTAAACTGAAATACCAAACTAAGCATGTTCATCCATAGCATGAAAGAAATAAACAATCATGTATATGACACAAGATATTTGGTTACCCTCTAATGAGAAAGTAAAATTGGGGTGGGGATGACAGCCACAAATCTTCACTACTGAATTTATAAAGTGTATCCAATGAAGGTTACAATGTTTGATCATAAATATGATCTACCTTGTGAGAGGTCTGCCCTATTAAAGGCTTACAAATATTGTTACATCTTATCCTGTTAAAGGATTTCAACACCCTATTAGAAGTGTACCTGGTTAAAGGACTTCAACTTATAATGAAGTAAGCACCTTTGGTGGATCACTTACCACTTGCAACATAGGTTTTTTTGGGGGGATTTCAATATGGTGGAGTTGGCTATTGAGAAGGAGGGTCTCCTCACTTTTTGATGGGAAAATGGTGAGAGAGAGAGAGAGGCCTTATTTTATGTGGGTATTAAATTAGGCCTTTTGTATCCCAATGCTAACCATTGCTAGTTTGATGGGGTTTGGCATACCTAGTTGAACTTTCGAGCTAGGTTAGATTGAGTTTTAAAGTGGCTTGACAGGGCTATGCTTTTAGCTTAGTTCTTTTATTCCTTCTCACATGAGCATACCTTACTTCTCACCCCTTTTCCAGATGTGACCTTGTCAGATCATTACCCCATCCTCTTTTCTATCACTTAGAACATAGCTCAGCCTCGTCCTTACAAAACCCAATTTTATCTCAATACCTCCTTGTTATCCCATCTACCAACAATTGCCCACATTCTTCTAATCTAGAATATCAAGCCTTGGCCCCACACCCAAGTTGGATGGATTCAATGGTGGAATGATGACATTCTTTGTACTACAAGATTTCTTTGTATTTATGGTAGACAGTTGGCCATATACCATAGAAGATCTTATGAAGCCACTACTAAAGATCTATGTGTGGCCTTAGAAGCCATTGTCTTGAATCCATTTGATATGGATCTTCAAGTTTGTCTTACAAATCTTTGACACCAGAAACAAGTTGTAGACAACTATGCTACTAGAGGAGCTCAAATCAAGGCCAGTCTCCATTGGCTGGAGGTTGGTGATCAGGCTTCCAAAGAATTTTTCAATGTTATGTGGGATCATCAGTCTATAGTGGGAATCAAGCGCATAAGGGAGAACAAAAAATTTCTTTCATACCTTCCTAGCATCCTTCAAGATTTTGTGGGTCATTATGAGAAGGTCTTCACCACTCAGGGGCCCTTTGTAGCGTGTGACCAAGCATTACAAGATTGTCTTGTTGTTACTCCCAATAGGCTTGCTCCTAAGAAATATGTCTTCTGTGAGCAAAAGCTCACACTTACTGACCTCAAGGAAGTTTTCATCTCCATGCAAGATGATAAGGCCCTTGGTTGTGATGGCTTCCCATGTGAATTTGACAAAATCCTTTGGGATGATATTGGCCCTGATCTACACAAGGTGTATCAAGATGCCTACAATTCTCATTCCCTAGGCAACATTATTAATAAGGGTAACATCAAATTCATACCTAAAGCTAGTTATCTCGAGGAAATCTATAATCGGAGGCCTATCACCTTATTGAATGTCTGCTATAAGATCTTTGCCAAGGCTCTCTCCCTTAAAATTTGGCATTTGCTCCCTCTAATTTTTCGTCTTGAACAAACTAGTTTCATCAAATCTAGATACATTCTGGACAATATTATTATTTAGCACGAGAAGGTATGGAGTGGGCTAGGTAGTCCAAAAAAAAGACCTTATTTCTCAAGATTGATTTTGCCAAAGCTTATGACCAGATTCAGTGGCCTTTCACTTTGACCATGCTCCAAGCTCTAGGATTTGGCCCAGTCTTTCTACAATCAGTTCAAATGTTCTTTGGAGATGCCTCTACTTGTATTATGATAAAAAATTAGCAATCTAAAGCCTTTGGGCTCTACATATCTGTCTATCAAGGCTTTTCTTTAGCCCATCTCTTTATGTTTTGGTGGCCAAAGGTTTTGGCTATCTTCTTGCCTGCATTGTTTCTAGGGGTCTTCTGCATGGTATCGCTCTCCCAAATTCCACCATGTAGCTTGTGAATGGCTATTTTGTTGATGACTCCTTTCTTACCCTTTTGGAGGATGAATAAAATATTACTAATACCTTACATTGCTTGGATACTTTGTGCTTTTCTTCTAGGTCTTCTATTCAGTGGCACACAACCCTTTCTTATAAATAGCCCTTACTATCAGGCCTTCATTGGTTGCAATGCTATGGGTGGAAATGGGTTCAACATGGTGAAATATTCAAGTTTTTGGGAATTCCATTTTTTGTTTAAGCCTCCCCTATGGAGCTATGGAATGTTGTCCTAGCTCAGATTTAGAAGAAGTTGGAATATTGGATCACTAAGTGTCTCTCCCTTGCAAGAAAATTTCAGATTTGTTTTAAAGTGCTTGCTGCCATGTATGTATAGAACTCCTCATATTGGGCTCCTTCCAAAGCATCATACCTTAAGCTTGAATGCATCCTAAGTGAGTTCCTATGGGCCTTTGATGCTGTGCATCACATCTTTCATAGAATTTCCTGGGATTTCTGTTCTTTTCTTTGAGACTTTGTTGGTCTTGGATTGCTTTCCACTAACAAATAGGGGATTTCCCTTTGGGTTAAGTGGGTCATTTGGGCTCTCACCGATGATGAAGCCTAGAAATTTTTGTTGAGGTATTGTATATCTTCAAGCTTCTTGATTAATAGGCCTTCCTAGAAGGGGATTAGTTTTCAAACCCTTCTTGTGACCACTAAACCTGTGCAGATTTAGGGAACTTTTGTTGCTAAAAGAATTTGGAAAGCCTAGGAAGCCCTCAAGTCATGGCTTCATTAGGCTGCCAATGGGTTCAGAGATGGGCTCTCTTTGAACCAGATGGTGGTCTCTTTTGTTTGTTGGTCAAGGTGTCCCAGTAGCTAAGATTCAAGTAGCTGGTGTAGTACTGCACTTTAATTGAAGGGGTATCAAGACACCCAAATATCTTTTTTCTAGGGTTACTATGAGCCTTCTCTCATGGGAGGACCTATAGGTGTTGTTTAAGCTTATCCATCTAGATCGATAAACTGTAGATCTTGTAGTTTTTGTGGTGCCTCCTTATCTATTACACAAGATTGCTATCTAGTCATCTCACGCATGGTGGATAGATTAGAAATGGTACCCTACCACTCCTATGACTAGCTACAAACCCAAGTTGGGATATAAGCGGTTGGTTCCCTATCTTTCAATGGTTGATACTCTCAACCAGGGTTGGAATTTGCAATCCTCACACAAGACTTGGAATCTTAGGTTTTCCATTGTGTTGAACACCTTCATGGAGCCAAATATTTCTCACTTTTCCTAGTAACTCCTCTTCTAGGGGTTTCTATCAGGTCCTTAGCTCTGACATTTGGGAGTCCCAAACCCTAGATGTCCATTTTGTGGCCAACCAAAAAGCTTCTTGCATATTTTTTTGATCTGCAAGTGATCTCAGAACTATTGGCTCTAGATCCATGATCATTTTAAACTATTCCTTCTAGAGGCTTTTACATGATATATGGTTGTGCTAGGAGATTTTCCCAGGATTCCTTTCAAATACTTCCAGATATGGCATGCTTTCATAATAGAATTTTATTTACTATTTTGAAGGACATAAATGTTGTCATATTTTCTCACATGTCTCTTGATATACATGTTGCTATATACTCTAAATCATGTATTTGCAATAATGTCATGTTGCAAATACAAGTACAGATAGATAAAGTCACGTTGGAGGTTTTCCATTTGCAAGATCTTCTAGTGTATTGGGGAAATGTCCCCTATATGGTTGGCCTAGTGTGACTAGGTGTCCTTTTTGGGGATCATACTCATCCTCATGGTCATTAGAGAGGTTAGAGAAGTTATATGCACTATTTGAATACTCCCAGGTCACAACATCATTGCCACTCTCCTAGTGGCAATCTCGATAGTCATCGTTAGTCGGCCTCAGCTCCATGGAGGTTGTTTTTAGATTGGTCCCCTTTGGCTACTCCTACTACCCCTAATGTGGGTTGGCCTTTTGTGCATAAAGACCCCAAGTTGGCTTTCCCTCGGCTAGACCTTGCTATCTCTATGCCCAAGCTGGAGGCAGAAAAAGAACCTGATGATGCTTTTGTCACCACTATTGATGGTTGGGCACCCCATGAGCCAACTACTAACCCTAAGGACTTATGGGGTTCATATGATAAAGATCTGCTCTCGGCTAGCACTTCTCTTGCAGTTTGATGGCCCTATTTTTTGTTGTTAATATTTCTTTTATGAATAGGACTTCATTTTATCCAACTTCATGCTGAGTGAACTCACAGGGTGATCTTGTATCCTTGGGCCCCTTTTCTTGTGGATATGTATCTTTTAAATTTAATTAACGAAAAAGATCTATTCATAAATTTAAAAATGTGACTTAGGGACAAAATTTTCCTAAATATTATCAAATGGTGGTGGAAAGAAGCTAAATTTAGAGGTTTTAAATAAATTTTGGTTGTAAATAAATATATGAAATTAAAAAAAATTAAAGGAATGGAACAAGAATGGTTTTGGTAATATATTTGAGATTAAAGAATCATTAGATGAAAACTTGGAGGAAGTTAATAACAAAGTAATGCTGAGAGGTATGGATGAATCTTTATACTAGAAAGAAAATAACATCTTAAGAAATAATGAGGGAATTTTGGTGAAGGAAGAAATATTTTGGAGGAAGAAATCTATGGAGGTATGGTTGATAGAAGGGCACAAAAGCTCCAAAAAATATATGAATAGAACAAGACAAAAGAGGATGATAAATAAAATTATGCAAATAAAGGAAAATAGTGGCAATTTCCAAGATGATCATAAACAAATTAAGAATAATATGGTAAAATATTTTGAAGAAATATTCAACAATTGGGAAGGCTCCCTTTTAAATGAACAAATGGTCATTTTGAAACATATACTAAAGTTAAATTTGAAGGTATAGAACGAAAGTCTTTAAAAAATATCATATATTCAAGAAGTGGAATATGTTCTAATGAAAATGAATCTAAATAAAGCCCATAACCTAGATGGTTTTCCCACTGGCTTCTTCAAGAATTGTTGGGACATCATGGGTAAGGAAATTACTAATGCTTTGGAAGGGGTTAGAAATTCTAGAAATCTTCTAAGGGAAGTCAACAAAAATTTTACATTAGTAATACCAAAAAAGGTAGGAGTTGAATGTTTGATGATTTTAGTACTAGATCTTTGTGCCATACCTTGAATAAACTCTTCACAAGGACCCTAGTTAGTAGACTCCAATATATTTTGCATTCACTTATGAACAAAGAAGTAATAGGTTTTCTTTGAGGAATATCAATTTATGATGGAATAATTATAGCGCAAGAAGCAATTCACATGGTTAAGAATAACATTACCCCCTCAATGATCATAAAATTAGACATCAAGAAAGCTTAAGATTGAGTGGACTAGATATTTCTTTGTAAACATTTGGAAGCACTTAGATTCTCTAAACAATGGATAAGCTTAATTTATAAATGTATCACTATTCCAAAAATGTTGCTCCTTGGTAATGGTTCTTTGACATTTTTTTTGAGATTTCAAGGGGATTAAGACATGGAGATTCAATCTCTCCCTTTATTTTTATCATCATGGTAGAGGCCGTAGGGAAATCAATAACCATAGCTAGGGAGGAAGGGAATCTCCATGGTAACATGGACCCTACAACTCAACAACAATTTATGGATGACACTATGCTTTATGGAAAAAGTATAGTAGAGGAAGAAACAAAATTAAGGAGACTTTAAACACTTATAATAAAGCCTTAGGTTAGAAAATTAATCCATTCAACTCATAAATTTTATTTTCTAACACTCCTCTAGATTTAGGAAACTAAACTAGCAACATCATCAACTTCAAAAAGGCCAATCTACCTTGTATTTATCTAGGTCTACCCTTAGACTAATGGTTTAGATCAAGTAAACTATGGGATTTGACAATAGAGAAGATTAAAAAAAAAAATTTGAGAGGGAAATGGTTCTGAGCAACAAGAAGAGCCACTATGGTTAAGAATGTTCTTTCTGCACAACCCATCTACTTACTATTCCGTTTTGACCTTCCAACCAATGAAATATAAGAAATTAATAGTTGTCTTATATATTTATTTTTGCAAGGCATGTGTGAGAAGAAAAAAATGGCCCTTATGAAATTGGATAAAGTTTGTAGGCTTGAAGAAGATAGGGGTGTTGGTATAAAAAATATCAAGGATTAGGGAAAATGTCTAGTGCCAAATTAGTATGGAGAATGTATTGTGAGTAACATCCTAAATGGGCTAGGATCCTTATTTAGAAATACCTTTTCAATTCAAACCTAATCCATATTTTTTGGAGAAAAAAAATCCTCATAAGGGTTCTAGAATTTGGAACTTTATGTTCAAATGTCATAGCATTGTTAGAATATATAGTCCACCAATATAACTAAGAGGGGGTGGTGAACTAATTATCCTCTAGATTTAGGAAACTAAACTAGCAACATCATCAACTTCAAAAAGGCCAATCTACCTTGTATTTATCTAGGTCTACCCTTAGACTAATGGTGTAGATCAAGTAAACTATGGGATTTGACAATAGAGAAGATTAAAAAAAAAAAATTCTTGAGAGGGAAATGGTTCTGAGCAACAAGAAGAGCCACTATGGTTAAGAATGTTCTTTCTGCACAACCCATCTACTCACTATTCCGTTTTGACCTTCCAACCAATGAAATATAAGAAATTAATAGTTGTCTTATATATTTATTTTTGCAAGGCATGTGTGAGAAGAAAAAAATGGCCCTTATGAAATTGGATAAAGTTTGTAGGCTTGAAGAAGATAGGGGTGTTGGTATAAAAAATATCAAGGATTAGGGAAAATGTCTAGTGCCAAATTAGTATGGAGAATGTATTGTGAGTAACATCCTAAATGGGCTAGGATCCTTATTTAGAAATACCTTTTCAATTCAAACCTAATCCATATTTTTTGGAGAAAAAAAATCCTCATAAGGGTTCTAGAATTTGGAACTTTATGTTCAAATGTCATAGCATTGTTAGAATATATAGTCCACCAATATAACTAAGAGGGGGTGGTGAACTAATTATCCTCTAGATTTAGGAAACTAAACTAGCAACATCATCAACTTCAAAAAGGCCAATCTACCTTGTATTTATCTAGGTCTACCCTTAGACTAATGGTGTAGATCAAGTAAACTATGGGATTTGACAATAGAGAAGATTAAAAAAAAAAAATTCTTGAGAGGGAAATGGTTCTGAGCAACAAGAAGAGCCACTATGGTTAAGAATGTTCTTTCTGCACAACCCATCTACTCACTATTCCGTTTTGACCTTCCAACCAATGAAATATAAGAAATTAATAGTTGTCTTATATATTTATTTTTGCAAGGCATGTGTGAGAAGAAAAAAATGGCCCTTATGAAATTGGATAAAGTTTGTAGGCTTGAAGAAGATAGGGGTGTTGGTATAAAAAATATCAAGGATTAGGGAAAATGTCTAGTGCCAAATTAGTATGGAGAATGTATTGTGAGTAACATCCTAAATGGGCTAGGATCCTTATTTAGAAATACCTTTTCAATTCAAACCTAATCCATATTTTTTGGAGAAAAAAAATCCTCATAAGGGTTCTAGAATTTGGAACTTTATGTTCAAATGTCATAGCATTGTTAGAATATATAGTCCACCAATATAACTAAGAGGGGGTGGTGAACTAATTATCCTCTAGATTTAGGAAACTAAACTAGCAACATCATCAACTTCAAAAAGGCCAATCTACCTTGTATTTATCTAGGTCTACCCTTAGACTAATGGTGTAGATCAAGTAAACTATGGGATTTGACAATAGAGAAGATTAAAAAAAAAAAATTCTTGAGAGGGAAATGGTTCTGAGCAACAAGAAGAGCCACTATGGTTAAGAATGTTCTTTCTGCACAACCCATCTACTCACTATTCCGTTTTGACCTTCCAACCAATGAAATATAAGAAATTAATAGTTGTCTTATATATTTATTTTTGCAAGGCATGTGTGAGAAGAAAAAAATGGCCCTTATGAAATTGGATAAAGTTTGTAGGCTTGAAGAAGATAGGGGTGTTGGTATAAAAAATATCAAGGATTAGGGAAAATGTCTAGTGCCAAATTAGTATGGAGAATGTATTGTGAGTAACATCCTAAATGGGCTAGGATCCTTATTTAGAAATACCTTTTCAATTCAAACCTAATCCATATTTTTTGGAGAAAAAAAATCCTCATAAGGGTTCTAGAATTTGGAACTTTATGTTCAAATGTCATAGCATTGTTAGAATATATAGTCCACCAATATAACTAAGAGGGGGTGATGAACTAATTATCCAACTATTATCATAATTATCAACCTTAACAAAACTTAACGATATGAGCAATATCACTAGAAAAAAATTCTTAGGTACTTTGTTTCTATACTAGTCTCTGTAAATCAGGCATATCTTCTGTAAATATTCAACTTACTTCACACACATTGAACCTTGTCATCAGGACATAGTATAGAGCATGTCTTTAGTCGTGCATCACCAGACAATCAAAACCTTCTCTCTACAACTAAGATATCTATATTCTACTCTGACAACCTTCACAAACTTACTACTATGCTGACATCAATGACAAACACAATCATGAATCTAACATGTCAATACTCAATAGGGTATGTCCAGGATCATGGTCAACCAAACTATGCCCTTAAGTGCCAATGAAAAATTAGAAAATTAGGGTTGTGTCAACTCGACATGCATTTTTTAACTTGTTATGAACTACCTATCAAAAAGTTGAAAAAAAGAATCTCTAGAAAATTGAATTTAGTTTCTAAAATACTAGACTTTATCTAGAAAAAATAAAATTTGATTGGTCAAAATTTTGAATTTCAATGCAATACTACAAAATTTTTAGGACAAAAATAAGAAGTAGACATATGTCTAACCACCTTGATCAAATTCAAATGATAATATTTTTTAATAAGACTCTAGATATAAGAAGTAGACTCATGCTCAGATGTGACACATATTTTTGGGTATTTTTGTTCTAAATAATTAATTAATTATGAATTTTCTACTATATTATTTTGGGAATAAAAAATTCTCATATTTGACCACCTTAACTAATTCAAAACTCTACAAACTTTTTTTTCCCCTGTTTTCCTTATATTAGAAGAAGCATAGAATGTGATGCATCTTTTGGATTTCAAAATTGTTGTACCATTTGAAAGTTATAGTTATTTTTCTATCAATGTGTCAATCAACACTTTATATGTAACTCCATTAGAAAATAAGTAATAATTACTTACTGAAGTTGTAATTTGACAACCATTACATTTATGGAAAGCTAAGAGTATTCTTAAGAAACCTTTTTCGTTTCATTAAATTTGAGTGAGAAAAAATTCGCTGGATACATTTTTGAAGTAAAAAACACACAAGAACAAGCCAAAAACACATTTTCAAGACTTTTTTTAAAGTTGACCATGTACGGTTGGTATCCAAACATATACTAGTCCTTCTAAAGTTATTAAATTTCTGGTTTGGTATCATGATGGGGAAGAAAAAAGTTGGAATAGATTTGGAAATGCTTTGAGGCATTTCAAAACTACATATTTTTTAGATTGCCACTTTTTGGCATACCATGATCTTGTACATACCCTTCAAAGCTTAGGATACTCCCCCAATGTAGTATTTTCAACATTCATTCTAACAATCTCCCCCTTTGACATTGATGGAAACTTAAATGAAAAACATCCAAGTTCCAAGAATACCAAATAGTACTCAATTGTTGTTGTTGTTGTTGTTCTCATCTTCTCAAAACCTCTTCATCAATCAAGTCTTAAATCCTCTAGAACACTTCTTTGTTCTTCTTCTTATTTAGGATCAACAATAATTTTTCACACTAAACAACTCATTGCATATCTCCCCGATACATACTTAGGAGATGTACTCTTCTCCCACATTTCTTAGGAGATATTTTTCATGTATACTTCTTCCCCATTGATAGCAATGACAAAGTTTTCATTATATCAATGTATTGCTCCAAGTTTTCCACTAGCTCAAGTGTCCAAAAACACTGTTCAAGACCAAATACCAAGATTCCTCAATGACCCAGTCCATCATAGATACTCTACCATATAGGAAGCATAAAAATTCAGTCTAGTCTTGCAATAGAGCTCTGTGCCACTAGATTGACACACTTACTGCATCATCTATTCCAAAGTAGGCAAGGGCATAACCCCCAAGCATGTCTCTTAAGTTCTCAAATGTATCTTTAGCTAAGGGCTTTGTAAAGATATCTACAATTTGATCTTTAGTACTCACATATTCCAATTTGATTTTTTTTCTATTCCTTTCTCTCTCAAAACATGATACTTAATAGATATATGCTTAGCCTTAGAATGCAATACATGATTCTTAGACATACTTACTATACTTGTGTTATCATAGTATATGATAATAGGTTCTACAAACTCAATCCCATTCTCTTTCAACATTTTCTTCATCCACATAACTTGGTTACAATTATTTGTTCCTACTACATACTCTACCTCATGTATACTCTAAGAAATACAATCTTGTTTCTTGCTCTGATACCAATTGTTAGACTATATAGTTCACCAATATAACTGAGGGGAGGGGGGTGTGGTGAATCAATTATCCAACTATTATCATAATTATCAACCTTCACAAAACTTAACCATATGAGCAATATAATTAGAAACCACTTCATAGGTACTCTATTTCTGTACTACTCTATCTAAATCAAGCATATCTTCCATAAATCTTTGACTTACTTCACATGCATTGAACCTTGTCATTAGGACATAATATAGAGAATTTCCTTAGTCACACATCACCAGACAATCAAAACCTTGTCCATATAACTAAGAGATTTTTCTTCTACTCTATTAGTCTTCACAAACTTACTGCTATGTTGGCATCAATGACAAATACAGTCAAGAATGCAACATGTCAATAATCTGCAATGCTTAGGATACTCCCCCAATGTAGTATCATCAACATTCATCCTAACAAGCATAAGCTAACTTGGATCATTTGAATAGGGAGGAAGCTCAATTTTGGTCTGACTCATGGGGTGGGTGTAGTATTTTGAAAAATGAGATGAAATGGCCAAACACAAAGGCCGTTTTGGAGGACAAATGGGGTTTTAAATTTAAGAACTACATAGAATGGGATGTTATATATAATGAATGAAACTAGAAGAAGTTGAAAGACATTGACATTCAACCCTTAAGAAAAGCTTCTCTTCAGGAATCTTTGAAATCTAGGAAGATCCTATTGACTTAAGAAAGCAACAAATTAGTTTGGGGTGGTAGCAGCTCTGGGAATACTTGGTTATGGTGAGATACTATCTATTGACTTCCAAGAATTTATATCCTAAACCTGAGCTCCCTCTTAAGATTTGTTGGGATAAACTCTATTTACCAAAGGTTGGTATTTTCACTTTTCTTGTCCTCAACAAGAAAGTTTCAACAATGGAGGAATTTAAGAGGATGGGCTTTCAAGGACCAAGCAAATGCCCTCTCTATGAAAATGAAGAGGAATGCATAGATCATATCTTTCTCCAATTCTTATATGCTTACCAATGTTGGAAATGAATTATTTCTCAATTATGATAGTTTTCTACCTTTCCCAACTCCATTTTAGAATGTCTACAAAGTTTTCCCTTCCTTAAAAAGACTAATATATATTTAAGATTATGGATAATTTCTCCCTCAATCATTCTATTGGAATTAAGGAATACAACAAAAGAATCTTCCAAGATAAAAGGCTCGAGGTTAGACAACTTCTAAACAAAATAAAATCTTCAATAATAGATATATCCAATAACCACATCATACATAATCCTAGTGAGGATAAGGTTATGACTTATTGGGATGAGAACCAATGGAGAAAATGGTGAGGATAAGGTTATGACTTATTGGTCTAGGAGTGAAATCCTAGCAGTGTATGAGAAGAGAGTGTTCTTAGAAACCTCCTTTGTATGTATGTTTTAAGTTAAACTTTGATGGAGCATCAAGAGGTAATCATGGTAATGCTAATATCGTTTGCTACATCCATAATGTGTTGGGTGCAAAAATTGTGGCAATTGAGAAGCTAATAGATATAGAGACAAATAGTTGGGTTGAGCTCTTAACCTTAGTTGAGGGATTGAAACTATGCAGAGAAATGAGTATCTGCAAATTATAAATTGAAGGAGATTTGACAATTATTATTAATGTGTTAAGGACTAAATCAACACCAAATTGGAGACTAATTTTTATACTATCTAAAGACATTTTCTAATACAAATCCTTTGATAAAATTACTTTAAATCACATTTACAGGGAGGGTAATAAAAGAGTGAATGAATTAACAAATATATGGCTTGAAAAAGATATCCCTAGTAATATATCTTAGGGATGTTTAATGGAACAAAGATTCATTTAAGGTTTGTTTTAATTATTTTAAGATCTTATTATTGTGTTTCTCAATGATTTAAAACTCTCTTTGATACATAGACTTTATTAAGTTGTTTAGGAATAATTAACTCAGAATTTTTAGCTCTAATGGTAATTGTTTTCTTCATCAAATTTAGTTGTTATATTACGTTACTTTTAACCCTATGTTGGCAAGAAAGAAGGTAGTTATTTTTTGTAGATCTTAGGGATCATAAGAAAGCACTTGATTCGATTCTTGCCTAGTGAATGTTCTGAAGAAGTGATTTTGTGTTGGCTTATGGTTTGGGAAAAATTAGTCTCTATCTAGGATTGAATGTATCGAGATTTCATTTGTTAAATTTTACTTTTACTAATTGTGAAGGCCAATGGCCTATTATTGATAATAAATAAAAATGGTTAACATCTTTCACAAATGGGAACAAGTACTTTCCTTTTCAACCAAGCTCTAATACCACTCTAATGGGGTAGATGGATTATTATTTATATGCAAATAACACATAAATACAAGCTCAAGTGCTATTGCACAATTGTACTCAACAAATCACTACACAATTGTGTTCAACAAACCACCACACATAAAAGATTACAAGATGCCTCTATTTATAGAGGTTTTTGAGGTACATCTAGAAGTTTCATAGGCCATTCTAGATTTAAGTGACATATACATTTTGTTAACTTTATAAATATAAATTATAAACTTTAATCAAATCTCTAATCCCTAATCCTACTCGAGGTCTCTAAATTTTTTTAATTTAAGTTTATATTTTTATATTTGAAGGGGAAATTAATATCTCGACAACTAGGTTTTATGTGGCATATTTTACCAAAATGTTGACTATACCGTGATTATTTTTGAAAAAGCACGCATTTATATGCGCCAATGTCTATGCCCATCAAAGGGCAATTTACTATTTTTAATTATTAAATTAAAAACCGTTTTAAAGTTGTATCATAAATTAAAATCTAATTAAAATTTGCCATTTTGATGCCGGCATAGACATTGTCGTTTGTATACTCATAAGGCTCATAATTTGGTGAAGTGAGCGTCAAATTTTACATTTAATCATATATTAATTCTCAGAATTTTGTTAGTCTTGAATTAAATATAAGTTACCTTGTGAGCTAGGAGTCGAAAAATGGTCAAAGATTTGCACCTATCTTGATTTAAATTACATGAATTATCTTAATTTCATGTATTTCAAAAAGACTCGACTTTAAGAGAAGATGACTAGTCACCTACTTGTGGAAAAGTCCGATAAGATATTTGAACCTGTAGCTTTAGGTCACAAGGAAATTTTGTCAAACCAGTTCATTTGAAAGGGATGTTTGCAGCCACCAATCAAATCAAAGTTTGAATTTTCTCTTCGACGTCCTCAGCAAGGCAATCTAGAAAAGAGTCTGGAGAGTTATTTGGACGGCACAATTATTGCGAGCGTATTTGTAATTTTATGTCCTAAATCAGCTTTGACTAGACTAATTTACGACCGGAGGAATAGTCTGAAACATCTGCACCTCATCTTAAATTCTCACCTCATTACCACCTTTACTTGGTCAAATTTAATTTTCAGTCAATCTCCGAAGGAATCTTGACTTGCAGGTAAACTTGTATTCCACGCCGAAGGGAAAATGTCTATAGCTAGGTACTTCCTTGCGTATATGCCGTGTGAGATATTTCACGCTCAGATAACGAAATCTATAGATTTATGGAAAAGAAGGCACAAAGCAATTCACCTGACAAAGAACTCTGTAGCTACAGGCTCAAAGATCCAAATTAATCTTTTTTAAAATTATCTTACATCAATTAGCAGCAAGCCTTCATACTCACTATTTTTAAACTTTAATTATTATTAGATCAGATCGGATTTCACATTTTAAAAGTCAAATAAATAGAAAAAATAAAAGAAATTTACATTATTTTTCTAAGAGGACATTCAGTTTTCCTTTTCAAATACTTTTGTTCATTTTACAGTTTCGTTTATCATTTAGCTAATGCTTTTAATAATTACTGATTAAATAATAAATTTGAACTTGTTATAAAGTTAATCTTTTAAAATTAGGTAAAATAACACTTTCAAGTCACAGGAACGAGCGTATAGCAATCATCTAGGTGAAATAATAATGAAAGGAAAATGAAGTCTTGTAGACTATATTTAAGTCATACCCCGCACTCATGTCGACATAATCGTCCTTGGAAATTTTCACCCAGAAGTGGGAAAAATGAAAACGGTTTGCTTATATAAAGACCACGCTCTATCAAGGTACAACGCAGCGCTTAACAGGCTCTAGTGTCGAAGTTTGCAAGCAAAAGCTTCTCTTGGAGATTAGTTTCATAAGAGTAATATTATTGTTAATTACTGGACATTTTCTCGTACTATGTATAGGATGAATGCTTTTTCACTCTCTTTAATAGAAATGATTTTTATCTAATTTCAGCAGGTTCAACAGATGGCGGGTGTGGAATTGGCAAGCGTGTGCTTGCTGCTCATCACATGTTTCATTGGACTGTTGAGTTTCGCCCGCTCAGATCCGGATGGTAATCACTTTTTGATCTCGATGTTACACCGTGTATTAAGTTTCACACACTCAGATCCAGATGCCCTTTATAACCTGTTTTCCTGTGCAGGCTTCATTAACATCATATGTGGCGCCAATGGAAATATGACAGACGGGTACACTGATCAACTCTGGATTTCCGATACTCCTTTCATTAAAGCTCGCGACGCTTCGATCGTGCGCTCAAATAATACACATTCCGTGCAATTCTTGACATTGGCCTATTTTCCAAACCTGGCAGTGAAGAAATATTGCTACATGATCCCTGTGAAGCCCCATCGAAATTATCTGGTAAGAGCAACTTTCGGCCCTGATTCCACAACTCCTTGGGCAAGATTCTTCGATTTACTTATCGAGGGAATCAAGTGGAGGAGTCTCAACTTATCTGATTTAGACAGTGAAACATTTTATTCTTACGAGATCATCTTGGCCGCCAAAAGTGCGAATCTGAGTTTATGCCTTGCTCGCAACACTCACACAGAACAAAACCGTTTTGTGTTCATTTCAAGCATTGAGCTGCGCCCACTCGAATCATCCATGTATAGCTCAACGGATTTGCAAAAGCAAGCCTTAGGTCTCGTACGTCGCATAGATCATGGCACATCTTCTAACTTAAAGTAAGTGTTATTATCAAATATGTTTCTATTTGATTGGAAAACAATAAGATGGTATCTTTATTTGGCATTAGGAGGAAATTAAGTTTGGAAAATTATGTAAATTTTGACTATTTAACACTTTAAGTTTAAGAATCAAGTCTTAGTGTGATGTTTATGTCTTCCGGCCTTAAACATCACAAACTAATGGAAAAATTAAGCTTCTAAAAATATGTCAACTTTGATTATTTAACACTTTTAGCCTAGGAAGAGCCTTCTTGTGCGGTGTTTAAGTCCTCTGCCATTAACCTGGAAAAATAAGTTAACTTTGACTATTTAACACTTTTTCTACAAATGAAGCCTTCCTTATGTGATATTTAAGCTATAATGTTTAAACCTTCCATACCTAAGATGCTAATTGATGCATTATTCAAATTCCAACCGGTGAATGGTAGCCATGTTTGAACTTGTCCAACTGAAAGCTGAAGTGTGATGGCAATATGAATAAGCAGGTTCTCAGACGATCCATTTGACCGCAAATGGTCACGGATAAAAGCTGCTGGCTACTCGGAGGACATTGGCGTCGAGGATGAGCAAGCAAAATACTTAGGGAGCGAGTTAGTGAACAAACCGCCAGTGGCTGTTTTAAGAACTGCTATTGCAAAAGGAATAGTGAATGACATGAGGCTTTGGAACTCATTTGTGCCATTCTCTAGTGGTCCAGGAGATTACTATTTTGCGCTTTATTTCTGCAACCTCAACCAGACAAGCCTCACTCAGACATTTAGTGCTCGTATTAACTGGGCCCAATCATCAACTTCCATACAGCTTAATTATTTGCAATGTTGGCAAGCAGATTATGATTTGAAACTTGAGACTTCCGATCCCATTAACATAACATTGAAACCCAGTTCTGAATCAGAGTTGGGACCATTCATCAATGGAGCAGAAATGTACATGAAATTGGACGTAAAGACAGCCACATACGCCGGAGATGGTAACTTTCTCCTTTAAATGTTATAAGTGCTGTATATCTTTGTGAATGTATATATTGCAAATACTGTGTGCATACTTAATGCTTGGACAAATTGTGGGAGCTCAGTGGTTGCAATCACAAAGATATCAGAGGTACTAAATGTTCCAGACGATTGGTCGGGAGGAGATCCATGTTTGCCAGCTGAATATTCATCAACGGGGATAATCTGCAGCCAAGATGATCCGCCACGAGTCATTATCATGTAAACTACCTTGTGTTTTAACAATTCACTGGAACATGTATCTTATCTTATGCTATTAAAGGGTATGATTGGAAGTATCTATTTTTTTGCAGAAATCTAACAAGTATGAATCTGGAAGGCACAATACCTTCAAATATAGTGCACTTAACAGCACTAGAACAGTTGGTGAGACTTTGCATAGCCGTGTACTAACTTGCTTTTTTAGTCAGAAGGCTAATCTATCTTTCGATACAAATAATTGGGGTTCATATACTGTTGCTAACTCTACGCTTTCGGTTAAAGTTGCTAGGAAACAATAAGTTTTCCGGCCATATTCCAGACCTCAGTTCATTGAAGAATCTCACTATACTGTAAGACACCTTGGAAAACCCTTTTATGAACCAGAAAGATAGAATTCTCTGTATCATTCATTCATAATACTTTATGTTGGCCTCACAAAGGCAACTGCAGAATAATCAACTTACAGGAGAAATTCCAACTAGATCATTGGAGAAGCTTCCAAAGCTAAATCAACTGTATGTTTACCAGCTACTTTATCTAATGTCATCCTCACATTTCATTACATAACTTATATAGCTTAGCTTTCTTAAATAAGTGTTTTTACAGAGATTTTCCGTTTTGTTGAACAGATTTTTACAGGATAATAAATTGGAGGGAGCAGTCTCAAAAGGATTAGTGAGGACCAACTTGGAACTTCGGTATGCCAATTTTCTTTCCTCTTTCTATAATATTAGCTTTTTAATTTTAACTTCACAGAACATCAATATGATAGATGTTTTATGCTCTTGTATGTTATCTTCCAAAAGGAGACTGAACTGTTAATATCTCATATACAATCTTATCGTGAACTGTACATTCAGCGTTGATCCCCAAAATGCTCTTCCGGCAGACAGCCACAAAATTAAAGGTTGGGTGATCGGCCTTCTAATTGGGTCTTCGGTGGTGTTAGTTTTAGTGATCGGACTTCTAATTTTCGTGTGGAGGCGCAAACACCTATCTCAACCATTTCCGACCACAGACGTTTCTCCAACTCCATTAGAAAAACACGTAATTGCAGGTATTTCTCCATCTCTGGTATGCTAAAAACATGCATGGAAATGCTTTTGTCTTCTTCTTTTCCCTGCTCGGGTCATTAAAGAGTATTTCTTCTTGATTTGTTCTTTCTCAGATGAAAAAAATCAAAATGGTTATCACAGGCTGGCTACTCAATACACAGAGGAAGATATTATAACTTCTACCGATAACTATTCGACACCCATTGGTAAGGGAAGTTTTGGATCTGTATTTTATGGCAGACTTTCTGGATATGAGGTTGCCGTCAAAATACACAAGACTGATTCTAATCAAGGCCGAAAAGAATTCCAGAATGAGGTTAGTACTCTTACATAGATCCAAATAATCCCCTATGATACAATCTCACTTGAATCTCGCAATTATTTTCCCCTCAGCCACAAATTCTCCTCTAACAAGTGTTGCTTTTGGTTTCAGGTAGCTATCTTGTCAAGAATATATCACAAGAATCTTGTAAATCTTATTGGGTATTGCAGGCAACCCATAATGGCATTGGTCTATGAATATATGCCATGTGGAACATTGATTGATCATCTATATGGTATTCTCATACATTAAATCTTTTGTTATATGGTATTCACATACATTAAATCTTTTGTTGAATTTACCTTATATTATGATATTGCTATTAGGATTTAGCTATGTAGTTTTTTGAGTCAAAGAAATTAACCCATGTTTTATGAGTAGTACTATGATGGATAATGAAGAGTGTTAAGTATTCCATTTCTTTTCATAAGGGATGGGTTTATGTGAAGTACTCCTCATGAAACATGAATCAATAAATTTGGCTTAAAAAAATTACACAATTGAATCTTAAAAATATTACAATTTGACTTATAATGTAAAACATCTCTGTTTGAATTTGCATACCTTAAATATGACTTTAATTCCATTTATAGGCATGGCCAAATTGGAAACTCCACTTGATTGGCTTACGAGATTGAATATTGCTAGACAGGCTGCAGATGGTAAACTTTTTGTGGTTGCAGCAGTTGCTTTATATTGAATTGATTTTATAAAATGAAAAAAAATCACCATGTCTCCACCATTCTACATACGTTATGCAGGTTTGCTCTACCTTCATCAGAGTTGCTATCCTCCAATCATACATAGAGATATAAAGTGCAGTAATATATTGTTGGATAACAAAATGTCTGCCAAGTTAGCTGACTTTGGCATATCAAAATTGGTGGAGAGTGCTAGTGGTTATATACCAACTGAAGTGAAAGGGACAATGGGTTATCTTGATCCTGAGTATTTCACATAACACCATTACATTTTTTTCCTTCTTAAATATGCTTAGTTTAACTACATTTAATGAATGCATTTTTCATCAAATAAAAAATACAGAGAACAAATAACTAATAGATCACAATGTGGATGTTATTGTAGATACTTCGCAACATCATCACTCAATGAAAAGAGCGACGTCTACAGTTTTGGAGTGGTTTTACTAGAGATTATCTCTGGAGTATCACCCAAGGATGGAATAGTACAATCGGTAATCCATTTATTATAGACAAATTTAGTGATTTCAATCATTTTGGATGTTTTTATCAACAACGTATTAAAAAAAAAATATTGTATCAGGCAAACAAACTGCTTTTATGTGGCAAAATAGATGAGCTCATGGACCGATCATTGGGTGGTCGATATAACGTAGAATCAGCTTGGAAAGTAGCAGAGATAGCATACATGTGCGTGGAAAAGGAGTCTGCAAAAAGACCCAAAATGAGTGCTGTGGTTAAAGAGTTGGAAGAAGCAGTGACACTTGCATATGGTGATAGTAATTATTCTACTTCACTTACCGTTGCCTCTTTTAATACTAATGAGATGCCCAGCCTTAGATAATAAGATCCTAGAGTAACTATTTTGTCTGCTTTGTTAAAATCTGTAATTTCTTGAGACAAAAATTTTATGCATGTTTTTATGTAAGGATAGAAATATTAATAATAATAAATGTTTGTGTAATCATTTTGAAATCTAGAAAGATCTATAATTTCTAAAATTATATATATATATATATATATATATATATATATATATATATATATATATATATATATATATATATATTAAGACCTCTATATAAAGGGGCATTATGTATGAATTTAGTATTAGATGATGAGGTTGATATATGAATCATTAGTAGATTATGAATGTTGTATTTTCATTTTAAGTTGATGTATTGGTTATTTCCATTTGATTGATAAGAAGAATGAGGTGTTATAGTTAGTTATTCTTATATTTGAATCATTTTTAGTTTCTATATCTATGTCTTTATTTGGTTTTCCATCCATCATAACATGATAATGGCTCAATTGTGATTAGTTAGGATACACATTTTTAGGCATAGGAAATGGACTAACATGATTTTGCCTAATCACAACTTGATGTGTAACACAGATAGGTACTAGTGTAAAGCTTTAAAATCCCATTTATGAGAACTTTTCTACTATATTTTAATAACTATTGATCCCAACTTGAAGGATATTTGAAGTCAACACATAACAACATCTTCCCACTTGTCCCTAAAAGAACAACATTTCATTGTATTTATTTGTTTTCTTTATAGAATTTATTAACGATTATTTATTTGTATTCAATTCGAATATGTTATGTATGAATAAGAAAACTCAAACACACTAAGATGTGTGAATTAAATGGTAGCCTAAAAATTCTTTTAAAACATCATAAAATATAGTAAAATATATCTCCAATATATTAAAAATTTGAAATAACAAACCATCCTATCATATCCAAAATAGTAAGTCAACAAATGAGCCATGATAAAAAGAAAAACTTAATACACATGTGGTTATTTTCATGCATTTAGAAATATTTATCTCCTTTGTCTTAAATATTATATATATTCTACTAGTGTATCATAGAAGAATTATATACCTACAATTAAATTGAATGAAATACAAACCCTTGGCACTCCAAAATGCTATTCATTGGCTTGTAATGGAACCTAATATGTAAGATATTTAAACTCAATATATTGATCTATGCTTCGTAATCTTCACAAAACATATATTTTTTCTGAAGTTACTTTCAATAATAGATATGCAATAAATAATCCTATGTCCAAATTGGCATGATTGATGATGATTGAATAGTTGACAATATTTATTGTATGCTTACTCATACTATAATTGCAATACTTGAGATAGTTTATGGGCCATCACAAATACCCTCTAAGGTTTGAAGATTTTACAAACCCTAATATTTTATTGGGATATATTTTAAATTTTGGCTATGTTAGGACAATATGAGAAATATGTAGTTGTAGCCATGTCAAAAAACATGGCAACAATGATGTTTAAATAGCAAAACTCTAGGAAATGGAAAAGAATAATGAGGAGGAAAAAAGGACAAAGAGGAAATGCCATGATATAGGAAATGTTGACGATAAGGACAAGAAAGTGGATGTGAGAAGAAGGATGGTGGATTAGGAGAAAGAGGAAAGAACTAATGTCTATAGAAGAGAGAAAAATGTGTGACACGATGTCAAGAGGAGAGAAGTAAGTGAAATGAAAAAAGTGCTAGGAAGAAGCCCTAAAGGATTCTAATGCAAGGCTTGAAATATTTAAAGAAAAATAATTCTATGAGGACTCCAAATTAATTCTAGAAAAAATACACCAATATTCTAAATGCTTAAGATGGTAGCATGCAAGGATTTAAACAATTTATTTTATTATAAATAATAATTTTTTTTATCGGTAAATGGCCAAAGCCTAGATTAAGTATTATTATTTGTTGAAATTAATTATTATTATATATTAAGCAAAGGTAGATTTGAACCCAAATCCTCCCACATGAGAGGCTTGCAAGTTACCATTGCATTGTAGGTTTTTGCCTATTTTATTATAAATAGTTGCAAAGAAGATATATTAAGGATTATTTATAGATTGTTTAAACAAATTAACAAATGTAAGGTTGGAAATATAATAGGTGATTATTGTTAACCCTTCATTATTAAATTGGGTAGAAAAATAGGAAATTATCAAGCATATGAAATGGTTTTAAACTTTTACTTAATTTGGCTTACATTTTCAATGAAAGTTAAGAATGAAGGAGAGGGGATGCTTATGATTTGATATTCAATTAATCAAAAATTAAGAAAGATAAGAGATAATATAAAATATTAAATTCATCAAAAAAAATTAATAGACAAACATTTACATGATAGATGGAAAAAATAAATGTCACATGGAAAATGACCTTATACAAAGTGAGGATGTGGAACAAAGGCAAGAAGATTCATGACATGGTTATTCTCTACACAAAATAACACTTTTGGCCAAACAAAATTCATAATTTGCATACCATGTTGGATCTTCACTAGTCATATCCTCGTTATATGCCTTTATACTATTGTGAAAATGCAAAAAACTAGTGAGAACACAATATGAGAAGCATACTAGTAGTTTCTCTAGCTAACTCTTTGTACTTTGCAAGCATAAACTATACATTAGATTTCAATAATTTAATTTTTTGGATGCTTTTGTATTCAACTTAGTAGTTTTAATAATATACTTTTTGCTTTTGATTACTAATGATGTTGAATTTATGAAGCATCAAAGGGTCAAAAAGTGGATATTGTAAAGTGTTGCTGAATACCTAGCCCCTTTCATACCATTAGCCATTCTCTTAGACAATCAAAACATTTGCACATGCCATTCAATATTTTTACATGTGTGACACAATAATGGTTCATCTTTCATGAAAATGCCCCAATAATGGCATACTATTGGTACCAATGAAATTGAACAATTCATTTAGGGAAAGAGACCCAGAAGCCACCTAGGCTAACTTGTGCACCTAGATCTCCTAAATTGTAAGTCAAATTATGTCAATTTTTCCACTATACCTCTGTATGTTACTCAAGAGATTAAAGCTAAGGTTTCAAAATTTGGGCATTTATGGATCCCTCTATAGAGGCCACAGAATGTAAAGTGGTCAAAAAGTGCCATTTTAAAACATTCCTTGATACCTACTATGTTCAGCCCTCAATAGCCACTCATCAAGAAATAGTACTTTTGGCACAAATGGACCAATCAGCAACCAAGAAATCTAAAAAATGATTAACTATTAGTACATGTGTGATCGACTATTAGTACATGTGTTATTGGCAATAAGTACATGTGTTATCAAATTTAAGTCATTATAAAAACATAAATTATGGACCATCTATCATGAAACCGTTACGGCCATTGGACTCCCAGATAGCTATTGGATCTCTTACCCTTTTTGAAAAAAAATTATTGGCTTGTAAATAATATTCTAATAGATTTTAAATTTGTGAAATATAATGTACAATTATTAAAGTACACTAAATCACTAGTGCTCTACATTTTGTATAGAAAAACTACCAAATTAAATACTGACATGCTATCTCCTTGTAACTTCCTCATCATCCTTAGTATTGGCTGAACATCAAACTAAAATTTAAGACTTATAAAATGCTTTAGAAAAAAATTTGTATGTCCCACTTCATTGAATTGACTCCATTGATATTTGTGTGAAAATTCACTACTGCAGTCATTGATTATTAATCTACTATCTTAAATGGTTTTTTAATAGCTGATTTTTTTTATAGCTAATATAAAAAAGCCAACACAACTACAACCTCAAAAATAAAAAAATATAGAAAGAAATAAGCAACATGATGACACAATATTTTCAGCCAAATTTTCCTTGGAAAAAAACCTAAGGGAAAAATAATTCTATAGATAAGGAATTATAAATTAAAGTTCAGCAAATCAAGAGATAAATAAACTTATTTTTTCTTACTAGCAGAGCTCTAAAAATTTCCCAAATTTTCCCATTGATATTCTCCCACTTCTATCCCCAATGCTATCACCATCCTAAGGCTACAAGACTATTTCCTATCACTAGAAATGCTTCTCAAACTTGTGTCCTCCAAATCCCCCTCTTACCCCCTTTTATGCTACTCCTGTTGGAAAACCAAGGGCCAAGATTGATTCTCAACCAATGGTTAAGATTAGAAACAATCTAACAACCACTAACAAAATTGGTTGCAAGGTTTCCTTGAAGAGGTCAAATATTTAAAAAAATATTTGTTTTCACACTAACCAAAATTCCTAGGAAAAACAAATATTTTCTAATTATTGCAAATGGACGAACAACTTTCAAGCTAACAAACTAACACTCCCTCTTAGAAATTTATTTATTTTGCATGACACCCAAATTATCCTTGAATAAGATGAATTTAGCCTTATCAAATGCCTTAGTTAGAATACATGCTACCTGCTCCTTTGTAGGTATGTACTGTAGCTAACCAATCCCCCATTTTACAAAATCTCTAATGAAGTGATATCTGATGCCTATATATATTTAGGCCTATCATGAAACATTGGATTCCCAGACAACTTGATGTAATTCTAATTGTCGCAATGTATCATAGTAGTCTCAACTTTCTGACCAAACAAGAACACTAACAAATTCTTCAGCTATACAACTTCACATATCACTATCCTAGCTTCTATGTATCATGCTTCTTTTGAACCTAGAGTCATAGAAATTTTCTTCTAGCTAAACCATGATCTACAACTCCTGATCCCAAATTGAAACAACATGATGAAGTGCTCTTTGTGTCTATTATATTTCCTACCCAATCTATGTCTGTTTACCCTATCAACCAAATGCCTCCACCTTGAACATATTTGATTGCATACTCAATTATACCACATAAGTAATGCAACACATGCTTAGTTATTGTCCAATACATTCTCTTTGGTTTATCCATGAACTAGCGAAGAGAGTTTACTACAAATGCTATATATCACCTGGTGTTGACAAAATACATGATCAAATAAATCAATTGTCTGTATAAAGTGGGATCTACATCCTTCTTCCTAGATGTATCTACCCTCCTCCAATTCAGGATAATGGGTATAGAAATGGCTTTGCAATGCTCCATCCTAAATCTCTTCAAGATTTCAATGCATTATTTCCCTTGACTAAGGAAAATATCTCCATTGATTTGCCACACTTCCATGCCTAGAAAGTAGTGCATAATTCCCAAATCCTTCATCTCAAACTCTTTTGCAAGGTCCCTTGAAGATTGTAATTCTCTATGAGCCCTGGTGAACCTGTAACAACAAATTCATCCACATATAGAAAAAGAATGAGAGCCTCGCCCCCAACCACCAAGTAGTAGAGATTAGAATCTCCTTCACTCTTTACAAAGTCATTTCCTAAAAGTATGCATTAATGCATTCATACTACACTCTAGGAGACTTCTTGAGATGATACAAGGCTCTCTTCAATCTATACTTGTGGGTCTCTTTGTTGTGTGCTACAAAACCTTTTGGTTTCTCTATGTATACCTCCTCCTTCAATTCACCATTAAGGAATGTTGTCTTGACATCCATTTAATGAATCTGTCATCTCATCTATATTACAAATGATATCACAACTCATATAGAAGTACCGAGCCACTAGAGAAAATGTTTCCTCATAGTCTATTCCCTCCTTCTAAGAGAAGCCCTTTGCCATGAACCTATCCTTGTATTTCTCTATGCTACTATCTACACCATGCATTATCTTATAGATCCAACATGATCCAACTACTATCCTATCTGTTGGTCTAGGAACTACCTCCCACACATCTTTTTGCATTATTGAGTCCAACATTCCTCAACCATAGGGTGAACCCACAATAGTGGGTTACACTTTTTTGGAGGAAGCAAATCCTCCAAAATCACATGAACACAAAAATTTTACTTCAAAGTTTCGATAGAAACTTATTAGTTTCTATTGGAACAAATAAAGCACATAGTTTCTATTGAAACTATTAACATTTTTTAGTTTCTATAGAAACTATCTTAAAAGTTTCAATCAAAATTTTTAAGATAGTTTTGATCAAAACTATGAACCCAACAATGGTTTATTAAACTCGTGATTAGCTGGTATAGTTTGAATCAAAACTATATTTAGTAGTTTCGATCGAAACTACTTAATATAGTTCTGATCAAAACTATTAAAATCCAGAAAGCTTGTAAAAGGTCCATACAAGACCCCACATTGTCATTTTCTTCAATTGTAGCAAGTTTCAATCGGAGGAAAGTTCAAAGAAAGGGCATCTAAAATTTGACCTTTCAAAAAGGTATGGTTTTATACATTTTTTTGTTGTTTTTTACGATTTTAGTTACATTTTATATGTTTTTTGCTTCAATTTATATATTTTTTTATATTATATATGTACATATATATCATGTATATGCATATATATCATGCATGTATATATGAATATGTGTCATCTATATATGCATACATGATATATATGTATATATGTTTTAGTTACATTATATATATATGTCATGTATATATGCATATGCATATATACATGATATATATGTACATGACATATATGCATATATATGTCATGTATATATGCATATATATATCATGTATATATAGCATATATACATTCAATATATATACATATATGTACATTCAATACACACACACACACACACACACACACACACATATATATATATACACACATATCATGTATATGTATATATATGCATGCATGCATGCATGTGTGTGTGTGTGTGTTTGTACACACACACACACACACATGTAACATCATGTTGTACATACATGAACATATTGTGGATATGTACACATATGTATTCAAAATTTTAATGTACACACATTCAAACAATGTAATATATTAAAATTTAAGTTCATATACATGTACAAGTGTGTGTGTGTGTGTGTGTGTGTGTTTGTATTTGTGTTTTTAAATCTTCACCAAGTTACCTATTGGATAATGTTGTCCTTGATGTCACCCAAGTGTCATATCAGTCATTAGTCTCAAGTTCACCAAGCTCAGACAGTCTACAATGCAATTTACAGTACCAACCGAGCTCACTCAGTCAACGAAGGAAATGTGAAAAGCCAGTGTTAACTGAGATTCACTCAGTCTCCAAAGGGTAGTTTCCACCGAGCTCACTCAGTCATCAAATGAATTATGGAAAAGTCAGTGTTAACCAAGCTTCACTCGGTCTCCAAAGGTTAGTTTCCACCGATCTCACTCGGTCATCAAATGAATTATGGAAAAGTCAGTGTTAACCAAGCTTCACTCGGTCTCCAAAGGTTAGTTTCCACCGAGCTCACTTGGTCATCAAATGAATTATGGAAAATTCAATGTTAACTGATCTTCACTCGATCTCCAAAGGTTAGTTTCCACCGAGCTCACTCGGTTATCTCAGGAAACTCAGTAATTACCAAATTCTCGTGGCGATTGATGGTTTGTCACGAAGTTCACTGTATCAACCGAGCTCAGTCGGTTCACACAGGAATTATTTTCTGAACAAAGTTCACCGTGCAGGGTCGGCCAGCATAGAGATTTGCTAATTAATTACTTCTAGCCGACTATTGTAATTTTTTGTTTTAGTCAGTGATTTGAGCCAACTAAGATAATCTGAAAGGTATATATGGTCATTTAAGTTATGAATCAAAGTGTGTGATTATGAAAAAGTTATGAATGCAAATTATAGTATGAAGAGGCGAATGTTGAGAAAAGTTTGATGGAGGATCAGATGTGTTAAAGGAGCTACAAAGTTGTATTTGATCAGTAAGGATTCAATCAAGCATAACAGAGATTTGCAATCAGCAAAGATAAGTTGCACATTATATTAGGTCATTTCATTGTTGCTTTCTAACCATTGTAACAGTGTATTCAAAATCTCTTAATAGAGTTGGTTTAACAACCATTCAATAAATTCTCTAACAAGGTGACAGTTCAGTTGAATTGTTCTAAAGACCTCTAGCAAGGCCACTCCTAACAGGGTGATTAAATCCTTTAACACGGTCACACCTAACAGTGTGTTTTTGTAACCTCTAACAGGGTTGGCTCCTAACAGGGCTCACTTTAGAAGAGTGAAAAAGTTACATTGGTGGTTTTTCCCATATTGGGTTTCCACATTAAAATCTAGTGTCTTCTGTGTTATTAATTGCTAAATTACTTCATGCATGATATCATATCAGTTCTTAATATTTATAATTTGTTGCATTATCAAGTTTCAACATTTTATTAATCAGATCAAAGGTATATTGAGACATCTTAGGGACTGTGGAAAATTTTTGTAGTAACTGATTCACCCCCTCCCCATCTCAGTTACTCTATTCTCATTTCCAACAATACATGAACATATTGTGGATATGTACACATATGTATTAAAATTTTTAATGTACACACATTCAAACAATGTAACACACACACACACACACACACACACACACACACACACACACACACACACACACACACACACACACATCATGTATATATATATACATGCATGTGTGTGTGTGTGTGTGTGTGTGTACACACACACACACACATGTAACATCATGTTGTACATACATGAACATATTGTGGATATGTACACATATGTATTAAAAATTTTAATGTACACACATTCAAACAATGTAATATATTAAAATTTAAGTTCATATACATGTACAAGTGTGTGTGTGTGTGTGTGTTTGTGTTTGTGTTTTTAAATCTTCACCAAGTTACCTCCAATAGTTTAATTTCAATGAATTAACACTTTAACATTAGTTGGACAACGGTTTATATATATATATATATATATATACCCTAATTTATAAACTTCACCTTGACCTCCTCACTCTAATCTTGAAAGTCTAATAATTAACTGTTGACTAGATTTAACCTAGTATAATTTAAATAAATATTAACATTGTATACATATATGTACATTCAATACACACACACACACACACACACACACACACACACACACACACATGTAACATCATGTCGTACATACATGAACATATTGTGGATATGTACACATATGTATTAAAAATTTTAATGTACACACATTCAAACAATGTAATATATTAAAATTTAAGTTCATATACATGTACAAGTGTGTGTGTGTGTGTGTTTGTGTTTGTGTTTTTAAATCTTCACCAAGTTACCTCCAATAGTTTAATTTCAATGAATTAACACTTTAACATTAGTTGGACAACGGTTTATATATATATATATATATATATATATATATATATATATATATATATATATATATATATATATATATATATATACTTTAATTTATAAACTTCACCTTGACCTCCTCACTCTAATCTTGAAAGTCTAATAATTAAACGTTGACTAGATTTAACCTAGTCTAATTTAAATAAATATAATCATGCAATCCTAACCCTAGACATGTCATGTATTACAATGCTAACCCTCATGTAAATTTAATCCTAATCTTAACACTAATGAACTCATGTTATATATTTACCCTAGAATGAAGATAGGTTGATAGAATAACCATGCAAGTTCCATAAAATCTAAGCTACCCTAGAAACATAAACCTTTAAACATAAAGTTTTATCATTTTAACCCAAAATTTATCACTAAACCTAAGCATGAATATTAATTTTTTAACTTTAAAATTTTACAACATGATCCCCACTTCTTAACCCTAAAAAATAGGCTAATTTATGAATTTCCTAACTAAAAACTTTAATCTAGAGATTTGTACACTAACCCTAAATATCTCTAAACATTATATATTAACTTTCTAGGTAACACTTCAATCATGATTCTAACGATATAACTATACATAACCATGTACAACTATAGTGAATGATAATATATTTACCTTTTCATCCTAGGTAATACTAAACCAAGTAACATGCTAGTTATATTAACTTACTCAATTAATGATACTAAATCAAGTATTTACCTAGAATCATAATTCTACCTGTAAAGCTTATGTAAGTCTCGCATTGATATTAAACACTAATGATCTTACTATATAAGTTATGTACAATTTTATAACACTAGTTTACCCTATGTAACTCTAACCATAATAGCTTGCACTCTACATCAACATAAAACACTATTTTGAACACACTCTCCTTTAACCCTAGGAGCCAGGTAAATATTTTCCTTAAGAATTTTAAAATCCTAATCAAATTAATTTAACCTAACTAGGTAAGGTTTTAACTTTAAGTGTGACCCTAAAATTAACTCTAATTTCTTAACACTAACTAGATAGAGTTCTAACAGTTTTATAACACTAACCCTAACTCTAACCTGTCATAATAACTTACTCTTGACATAGAACACTATTATGAACAAACACTTGGACTTTAACCCTATAGCCCTAAATATTTTCCTAACCCTAACTTAATGAAAATTTACTAAGTAACCCTAAAATTAACCTTGTAACCATACATAATATAATTTTCATAATCACGATGATACATTAACCTCAATAATGTCAACCCTAATCAAATTAATTTAACCTAACCAAGTAATATTCTAACTTTAAACACACATTATTTAATTTATGTTCACACATGTAGTACACTATATGTATATATGTTATGTTCGTTTCATGTTTACACATATTATATATTAGTTTCTTTAATGTCATTGTACTTGATAAGTTTCAAGTTTATTAAAAATGTCATATTTTAATTTTAATTTCAGGTTTATACATTATATAGACATAGGCATACTACATACATTGACCTTCACATGGAAGATCAACAACCTCATATCCCCCTCGAGCAATAGCCTCCTACCCCCCCAAGCAACAACAACCTCCTATACCCCTTGAGCAGTAGCTTGTTCCCCACTAGCAGTGCACTATTCTCGTAGATCAATAGCCTGTACCACTCGACATGCTCTATGATCACACTAACCTAGAGATTCATAGACTTCATGAATCCTTGGCTAGTGGCACATGCTCTAATGTGTATAGTAGTACATGTCAAAGCATCTTACAAAGTCTCGCATATATTAGAGATGAGATTCATGGTGCTACTCCATATTTTGCACATACTATATAGATTGTCCCTAATAGTAAGAGATGAGAGGTCTCTTTAGGGCTATCATTACAATAGGTACAGATCTTAGTGTCAAAAGAGACACTGAAGAGGGAATGTTTCCCTCATTATCTTCTACTAAAGTATGTAAAGGTGTATTCTCCCCTTAAGTGTATAGATCCATAGATGGCTTCACTTACATACCCATGCTTCCTTGCTACTCATGGTTGTTATCCAAATAATGACCAAATTCCACTCTATTTTGCATAGCAACTTTATGCTGAGGTTTAGTTATGCAAGGTGGTGAACTACAGTGATTTACCATTGCATTTAGGATAGGGGCATGGTAGACTAGTTGATAGGTAGCTAGGTTGTTCACCACTGACACATAGGTTGATTATCAAAGAGATGGCACTTGCTATTTCCCCTATATTAGGTCTGTTAGCTAATGAGGCCATTCATAACACACAGTTGCAAGGAGTGATTCAGGGAGTTGGAGATATTACTGTAGCTATCACATCTATTTCCAATGATGAAGTTGGCCAGTATTTGATGTCACATCGATGTTCCAGATCATCGCCTAGTGCTTTATCTTTAGGAGACTTGTACAGTGTAGTAGGTATCCCTTCACCGACTAGCTTCAAGGGTTTCACTGGAGTGTTGGCACGAGATACTATGAGTAGTCTTGTTGAGGATCTATTATATCCATAAAAATTTATATCAGAGCATCTTGGCATGCCCATATCAGATGTTTGACATCATATATATGGTGGTATTGGGTCACATCCTCAGCCACATTCCTCTCCTTGATCAAGTAGTGCTCATGGTGGTAGTACACATCATGATCCACCTACTGACCACTCTTTTGCTGTAGAGGGACATATACATAGTAGTATAGACCCTTTATCCATTGTAGGGCATGGTTAGAGTTTAGATGCATGCCTTGATGATGTTGACTTTAGCTTGTCGACCACCAGATGGATGGACTTGTTGACACTTGATGATTCCACTTCTATGCCATCTCATCTAGTCAGTCCACTTGGATCATCATTATTAGGATATGTTCCAACCACCAATCATGCTAGCATAGATGCAATGATGGAGCTAGATGAGGCCCAAAAAAATCTAGATAAATTGGTGGACATAATCGATGCTAGGCAGCCTGAGTATTATCAGATGCCAACATGTACAAAAGTAAATCTATAGTTTTTTTACATTCATGTTAAAATTTTAGTTTCAAACATTTGTTCAACTAATAATTTATGCATGTACATGTTTTAATTTGATTTTTTGCACACATGTCTATATGTATTGTAGGGGGACATTCCTCTTTTTACTCCATCTTTGATGCCCGATCGTGTATCTCATTGAGACTCATTTGATGATGTCAATAGTGGACAACTGATTTTTTTGAATTAGATACACGTGTGTTTTAAATGTAATATTTAAATTGCATACAATTCAAGTAAATTTGAAAGAGATTTAATTAAATATGAAATTACGTACATTGATTTCACTTTCTCTTTAATATATAGGGGTCAGGACATCGTAGTGAGCATCCTGAATCAATTTTTGAGACCACAACATGAGGAGAAGTCATGATGATAGTCCTGTACCTGACAATCCATAGTTTTTTTTAATATTATACACTATTTGATCTAGACTTTCATCCAGATTTTACATGTTTGATGATTGACATAAATATATAGTTATGTTCTTATATGTTACATTATGTTGGATTATGTTAGACTATGCTCTTTTACATGTTAGATTATGTTGGATTATGTTATCTACTATATGTTGTTTTATATGTTAGATTATGTTGGATAATGTTATATTATGTTGGATAATGTTCTAGTTATGTTAGAAATTATGTTAGATTAGAAGGATTATGTTGGATTATGTTCTTTGACATGTTAGATTATGTCAAGGATAATGTTGTGTTATCTTGGAAATTATGTTAGATTATGATAGATTATGTTGGATTATGTTAGATTATGATTATGTTAGGGTTACGGTTAGGTAATTACATTTACATAATTAATTGTATACAATAACCTAATTGAACTATAATTAGTTACATATCACAATTTAAACTAAACACAAGTTAAATGAAAGTGTAAAAGTAATATATAATTAGTTAAGAGTCCTAATTTGATCCCCTTAAGAAAATTGTTCCAATTTCTTCCACTCGAGGCACATGTCCTAATTAGTTGCATACAAGTTGCTAATTGAACTATAATTAGTTACAAATCACAATTTAAATTGAACATAAGTTAAATGAAAGAGTAAATGTAATATATAATTAGTTATAAACCCTAATGATCCCCTTAAGACAATTGTTCTAATTTCTTCCCCTCGAGGAACATGTTGTAATTAGTTGCATACAAGTTCCTAATTGAACTATATTTAATTACGAATCACAATTTAAACTGAACACAAGTTAAATGAAAGAGTAAACGTAACAAGTCCTGATTTCATCCCCTTAAGACACAAGTCCTAATTTGATCTCCTTAAGAAAATTGTTCAAATTTCTTCCCCTCGATGCACATGTCCTAATTAGTTGCATACAAGTTACTAATTGAACTATAATTAGTTAGGAATCACAATTTAAATTGAACACAAGTTAAATGAAAGAGTAAAAGTAATATATAATTAGTTACAAGTCCTAATTTGATCCCCTTAAGACAATTTTTTGAATTTCTTGCCCTCGAGGCATATGCCCTAATTAGTTGCATACAAGTACCTAATTGAACTATAATTAGTTACTAATCACAATTTAAACTGAACACAAGTTGAATGAAAGAGTAAAAGTAATATATAATTAGTTAGAAGTCCTAATTTTATCTTCAAATTCCTCATGTCCAACATTTTCATCATCTACTACTACACGTGCACAATATAAAAAATAAAATCAAGCAAGTTTGTACTTAGGGATTTGTCTCTCAAATTAAAAGTCAAAGATATAAAGTTTTCCTAGATACATAGGTAGAAATCTAGAATTTCTAGAGATTATACTTGTGAGAGATGTGTGCATACATACATTTTTGAACTTGGGATGAACCTTCTCCAACCTCAATAGGTTGTCCTATTTTACTACATCCTAAATAAATTCATAATTTAAAACACCATAATTAAAATGTACACAAATTCTAAATATTCATAATTTAAAAACCATAATGTAATTAACCCTAATTCTAAATATTCATAATTTAAATTTACCATAATGTAATAAACTCTAATTCTAAATATTCATAATTTAAAAACTATAATGTAATAAAACCTAACTCTAAATATTCATAATTTAAAAACTATAATGTAATAAATCGTAAAATTGTAAATATTCATAATTTCAAAACCATAATGTAATAAACCGTAATTGTAAATATTCATAATTTAAAAACCTTAATGTAATAAACCCTAATTCTAAATATTCATAATTCATAAACCATAATGTAATAAACCCTAATTGTAAATATTCATAATTTAAATTTACCATAATGAAATAAACCCTAACTGTAAATATTCATAATTTAAAAACCATAATGTATAAACCTTAATTGTAAATATTCATAATTTAAAAACCATAATGTAATAAACCCTAATTCTATATATTCATAATTTAATAATACCTAATGCTAAATATTCATAATTGGTTTATATTTACCATATTCTTAATTGGACAAACCTTAATCCTAAGTACATATATATATAAAAGTCTACAATACGATTGCACACTATATGAACTAAATATGCATTGGAAAGAATATATTGCACATGTACATACCTTGCCTCCTATAATATCTTGCTAAAGTTTTTCAATGACTTTCTTCTTCTTGTTCATCAGTTCTTCTTCATGAATATTTACTCACCTTTTTACCTTTATTTCCCATGCCGCAAATTATTTTTCCAAAATTCGAAAACAAAAGTTGCAAAATATTTCCTCCCTCCTAATTGAAGTGCAAATTATTTGAGTAGATTTGAATGTTAGAATTGAAAAAAATAAATAAATTATTTATATAAAAATTTCTATTAAAAAAAAAATCCCTAAAGGTTGACTCTAGTTTCGATTGAAACTAGAGTTAGCCCTAAGGGCTGACTATAGTTTCGATCAAAACTAAAGCCACCCCATTAACCCACATGGGTTGGGTTCTATTTTCAATAGAAACTAGAAAAATGAGTTTTTATTGAAACTAATATTTTTGGTTTTGATAGAAACTAAGAAAATTTTGGTTTTTACCAAGTGGGAGAAGATTTACTATGATTTCATGGCTTCCAGGCTCCATTACTAGGTTCAGATGGAGCATTGAAGTCATGTGCTTTTGCATGACAGAAGTAATTTGAATGAACTTTCTAATGATTGTTAATTTGATACATTTTGAATTATTTAGATATACATTTTTACATGTGAATTGAACAAAGGTTTTTTATAAAAAATAAACCTATATATTGGATGCTCGTGAAAAAATAGTAAATAAGAGATAAAAAAAATTGAAAAATAACTATAGTCTTCGTATTCAAGTCCCCTTTCAATAAAAGAAAAAAAAAAACTTGAAATTGGGTAAATATATAATAAGTTACATGTGTCAAAAGCCATGTATCTCCAAATTCATGTTAGGTCAACTTTGAAATTTGATAAAATATGAAATAATAAGGATAAAGACATCAAATCACCTCCATGGTTTTGGTATGGATGTTAACAAACTAAATTCAAAAGAATCACATTGATATCTATTGTAGAAAAAAAGTTACATATGTCAAAAACAATGTCATTTTATAAAAATCAAGTTTTTGATAACATACCAATTTTCATCAGAGAAAAAATAATTCAATCAAATCAATCGAAAAAAAATTTAAAACAACATTTGGTTTCTATAGAGAAAATCCTAAAAGACTCTAATTTACTTCATCTTCAAATTCCTAACCTTTACATGGCAATTTGCATCTGAAAGTGAAAGTTTTCTTGAAAATTCACAGTTTTAGTGTCAATTTAGGCAAAAAAGTGAAACCCATTATTGTGGGTTCACCCCATGTATCTTTCCAAACCTGATGATGTACAACCTCTTGATAGCTGGAAGGCTTACTATTTACCTATTGACTAACTAATGCCATATAGTTATTGAACTTAGATGGTTGTTTATGCCATATAGTACTATTCCTAGGAGCTTCCACAAACTTCTAAGTATCCCTTTGAGTATCTTGAATGTCATGATTCTTACTACCAACTATAGAGAATGAAATATCAACCTCTATGTCTTTTTGATGCATTTCCTATTGCACCAGTTGCTCCATATTCTATGAATCTTCACCACCTGAAGCTACACTTTTAATCATAATTTTAGTTGATCTTTTCTACCCTTAACTTGGCCTTGGAGCTTCTATTGGATTTTCACTCTAATCACTTATTGGAAAATCTCTAGACCTTCTAAATACATTGTCCTCCATGAAATTTATATCATGTCTAACTATAATTCTTTAACTCTAATCCTTTTAGCCCTTAAAATAAAAATCCTATATGCCTTTGAGGTTTCAATGTACCCATCAAAGTAGTCCCTCTATTCAGTTTAATATAACTTGGTACATGTATCACTTAGAATTTGACAATATGCCAAACTCCCAAATGTCCTAAAGTAACCAGCATCTAGCTTCTTCCCTATAAAATTTTTCGTTGGTATCATCTTCCCTAGCACCTTGTGTAGAACCCTATTCTAAGTGTAAACTGACGTATTATAGACCTCTTCCAATAAGTAGCGGTGTGTGTCCTAGTTGTGTAGCATAGCCCTCGGTATCTCTAATAAAGAATGATTCTTCCTCTTAGAAAACCCATTATGTTGTGGATTGTAAAGAATAGTCCTCTCTCTCTTTATCCTTGATTTGGTACTGAACTCCTATAAGACATTTTATTTCTACTCACCCACATTGTATGACCAAAGAACCTTTATCTTCCTTCCTATCAAGTTTTCCACAAGCCTCTTGAACTCTTGGAATTGACTGAAAACCTCATGCTTGGTCTTCAAAAAGTATATCCAGGTCTTCATGTTAGAAATATGGCTAGGTAGGATGAGTTAGGATTGTCATTTATGGAAACATATATCTCAAAGTGAGATGAAAAAATATAAAATTGAAGATTTTATAGTTAGAGAGATGGAACGGTTGAGAAGAGGTAGAATAGAGTGTCATAATGATGTATCTCAGTGCGTAGGTCAGTATAGACAAAGTTATAGATCAAACACCACTAAAGGAAACATACACAACATAATAGAGTACAACAAAAATAGAGGAATAAAGTGTTAAGGAATTATTTTGATTACAAAATATTTACTTAAATGTGTAGGGATGACATCCTAGATGTTTACCCTAAGTTAGTATAATGTGTGAATGCATCAAGCCGACTACACATGAGTTTTTGTAAAAGAAAAGAATATAAGTAAAGAATTATTTCCTGTAAAGTATGTGGATGTGATGCATGTGTCATAATGTGAATGTGAAGTATATGATGAGTATGAAAACCATGTAAATGACATGCAAACTTGTATGAGAAATATATGATGCAAATTTTGATGTCAGATCAAAGCTATGCAAAGTACAATAGTTAGCATTAAAGAGGTTTTTGTATCTATTTCATTTTTGAAAGGCATTATATTGTATAATTGCATGTTAGGGTAGTGGGCTCTACTGGCATAAAATTTCAATTGTACTACCAATTCCTAATAGGGTTGAAGAAACTCCTAATAGGGTTGAGGCTTTTAATAGGGCCTAGTCCTTTAACAATGACCGAGACATTATAGGTAATTCATAGACTCCTAACAGGGTCAATATCTTTAATAGGATTCTTTTTTCTTAGTGGATCATTTTGAGGGTACCATCCCCACCAGGGTTTTCTCTTGGCCAGGGTTTCCCTAGTTAACAAAATATAAGGTTATGCATTCTCTTTATGCATGATTTTATTTACTATTCGTCATTATTGATTTATTTTCATTTGTAGGTTTCAAAGTAATTAATAATATCCAATTGTGGGTAAAATATTATAGAATATTGATTCAACTCCCCCTCTCAGTATTATCTATTTCTAGCAATTGGTATCAAAGAAAAGTTACTCCCAAGAGGCTTAACAACTTGAATAAGATCCATACGGATATGGAAGAGCTAAAGAGAAATATTGAAGAAGCTCTTGAGAAAATTGATTTTATAGAAGAAAGTGTTAGATTATGGTGACTGATCAGGAAAGTACTATACATACTTCATAATTATTGGGCCATGGTTGACGTTGTAACTGACATATGGCTGACATGTTATAACCCTAAAGTGGTTTAATAATTGTATAAAATTGCTTAAGGTTAGGGATTATTATCATAGTGTGATGTGAAATTGCTTCTTGCGATGGTATTGAGATGTAAGGGATTACAGATTGTAATTAGGTTGTAATCACTGGATTGTAATAAGATTGGACTTGTTGTTTGGTGGATGTAGCCCAAGGATTGGGTGAACCACGTTAAATCTTGGTGCCTTGTGTTTATTTCTATGTGATCTATTATTTTCTATTATTGGTTATATTTCCATGTAGTTTTTTCTATCCATGGTTTTATCCTAACAAGTGGTATCAGAGTGAGGTTGTCTTTCATTTATCCTCTGCAAGAAAGTGTCATGCTTAAGTGGGAGTCTCACAGTTGAGTGGGAGCAATGGTAGATGAGGGTAAACTGAGGGTTGATAGGTTTAATGGGCAGAACTTCTAGTTATGGTAGATGCAAATGGAAGACTATCTTTATCAAAGGATTTATGGAAGCCATTGGAAGGCAAAGCCAAGAATCAGGGAACTATGTTAGATGTTGAATGGGATCTTTTGGACAGAAAGGCACTTGGAAGTAGTTGGTTATGCTTGGCACCATCAGTTGCATTTAATATTACAAAAGCAAAGATGACAGAAGACTTGATGAAAACCCTAGCGACACTGTATGAAAAGCCCGTTGCTTCAAACAAGTTATTTCTCATGAAGTGTTTATTTAATATGAAAATGATAGAAGGTGGATCTATTGAAGATCATTTAAATGAGTTTAATACTATTACTAGTCAGTTATCTTCAATGGGTATCAATTTTGATGAAGAAATTAGGGCTATCTTGATTTTGTGTTCCTTGCCTAAAAGCTAGAGTGGCTTGGTAATGGTTGTGAGTAATTCTATTCCTAGATCTAGTACCCTAAAATATGATGATGTAATCAGTGTTGTTTTGAGTGAGGAAACTCATAGGAAATCCTTAGGTGGATCTACATCAGGCAGTGCTTTGAATGCACAAAGCAGGGGCAGAACAATTGAGAGAGGAAATAACTTTGGAAATCCTTGGAAATCAAGAGGAAAGTCAAAGGGGAAGAGGTCTCAATCAAGAGGACCAAACGACAGTTGGTACTATGGCAAACTAGGTCGTAAAAAGAAAGATTGATGGAATTGAAAGAAAAATGAAGGAGATAAATCAAATGGAGACAAGGAGGTAAATGTGGTAAGTAACAAATCCAAAGAGGATGCTTTTCTTTTTTCTTTACAAAGTGTTGATGATTCATGGGTTTTAGATTCTGGTGCTTCATTTCATGCTACACCTCATAGAGGTTATTTCATTGATTATGTCCAAGGGGATTTTGGGCTTGTTTATTTCGGGGATAATGAACACTGTCATATTGTTGGGAAGGGTAAAATTAAGATTAAGTTGTAAAATGGGAGTCATTGGCTACTACATGAGGTAAGACATGTTCCAAGGTTAAGTAGGAATTTAATTTCAGTAGGGCAACTCGGTGATGAGGGTTGTGTAGTTACTTTTAATGATAAAAATTGGAAGGTTTCAAAAGGTTCCCTTGTAGTAGCAAAAGGTGTGAAAGAAGGAACCTTATATCTTTTTATAGGTCATATTGTTCCTACTACTTTGATTATTTCAGAGAAAAATGAATGTTCAGGAACAATTGCTGCAGTTGAGCAGAGAGAACAAATAGCTGTTGTACATTCTGATACATTGTTGTGGCACAATAGACTTGGGCACATGAGTGAGAAAGTTATGAAAGTACTTCATTCAAAGTTAGTTTTACCAGGTTTGAAATCTGTTAATATGGATTTTTGTGAAAGTTGTGTGTATGGAAAACAAAAGAGAGTGAGTTTTGTAAAGACTGGGAAGGAAAACAAAAAGGACAAATTAGAGCTTGTGCATACAGATGTATGGGGACCAGCTCAGGTATCTTCGCTTGGTGGCTCTCATTATTATGTTACTTCTATTGATGATGCAACTAGAAAAGTATGGGTTTATTTCCTCAGACAAAAATTTGATGTATTTCAAACTTTTAAGAAATGGAAATGTTTTGTTGAAACTGAGACTGGTAAGAAATTAAAATGTCTCAAATCTGATAATGGTGGTGAGTATTTCAGTCATGAATTTGAAGATTATTGCTCCACTAATTGTATTCGTAGAAAGAAAACTATTCCAAGGACTCCACAGGAAAATGGAGTGGTTGAACGCATGAACAGGACTATAATGGAGCGTGCAAGGAGCATGAGGTTGCATGCTAGGTTTCCCTTACACATGTGGGTGAAGGCTGTCAATACTGCAGTATATTTGATTAATAGAGGTCCCTCTACTCCTTTGGGTTGTGGTATTCCAGAAGAAGCATGGACTGGTAAGAAGGTGAGTTATTCTTTTATCAAGACCTTCAGTTGTGAAGCTTTTTCTCATATAGACTTTGAAAATAGAACCAAGCTAGAAGCTAAATCAAAGAAATGTGTCTTTGTTGGATATGGAATTAATGAATTTGGTTATAGGCTTTAGGATTTTGAAAATTATAAAATTGTTAGAAGCTGGGATGTCATATTCAATGAGAAAGTGTTGTACAAAGATCTATTGCAACAACATGAGAAGAAAGAAGATAATTATGTAGTGCTGGATGATACTCCAAAAGCTGATGTTCCAATCATTCCTCATGATGTTCAACAACTGCAACAAAAAATACCACACACACCAATGAATGTTAGACGGTCAACAAGGAAAATTAGACCTGCACAAATATTTTCTCCCTCTTTGTATTCTATTTACTTACTGATGCTGGTGAACCTGAAAGTTATGATGAAGCTGTGTAGGTGGATACTAAGATTCAGTGGGAGTCTGCAATGAATGATGAACTGGACTCTTTGCTAAAGAATAAGACACGGGATTTGTGCAAATTGTCTGCAGGTAAAAAGGCTTTACAGAATAAGTGGGTTTACAAGTTGAAAGAAGAAGAAGGAGTTAAGAAAAGATTTAAGGCTAGGTTAGTTGTAAAAGGATTTGCACAGAAAAGGGGAATTGATTTTGATGAGATATTTTCTCCTATTGTTAAAATGACTTCTATCTATATTGTTTTATCTATACTGTTTTAAGTCTTGTGGCTACTAAAGATTTGCATTTAGAGCAGTTGGATGTTAAAACAACCTTTCTTCATGGTGATTTGGATGAAGAAATATATATGGCTCAGCCATGGGGATTTGAGGTCCAATGTAAGGAGAACTTAGTGTGCAAATTGAAGAAAAGTTTGTATGGCTTGAAGCAAGCACCACAGTAATGGTATCTAAAATTTGATAGGTTTATGCATGAGCATGGCTATAACAGGTGTCATTCAGATTACTGTATTTATTTTAAGAGGTTGGATGATGATAGCTACATTATTTTATGTTTATATGTTGATGATATGCTTGTAGCTAGGTCTAACATGGATCATATTAAGGGGCTAAAATGCTAGTTAGCACATGCATTTGCTATGAAGGATTTGGGGGTAGAAAAACAAATCCTTGGTATGAAGATTTGTAGAGATAGGAAGAACAAAACATTGATGCTAGCTTAGGCTGATTATGTTGAGAAGTTGTTGCAATGTTTCTCTATGGAGAATGCTAAAGCTGTAAGCACACCTTTACTTGGTCATTTGAAATTGACTAAGGAGATGTGTCCCAAGACATAGGAAGAGGAGGATAAGATGTCCAAGGTACCCTATGCTTTAGTTGTAGGAAGCTTGATCTATGCTATGGTATGCTCTAAGCTAGATATTGCCCATGCAGTGGGAGTCATTAGACAGTATATGAGTCATTTAGGATTTGAGCATTGGAATGTTACCAAGTGGATTCTTAGATATTTAAGAGGAACATCCAATAAGTGTTTACACTTTGGAGTCTCTACTACTAATTTACATGGTTATGTTGACTCAGATTTGGTAGGGGATATTGATAGAAGGTAGAGTACTACATGTTATGTCTTTACTATTGGTGGGGCAGCCATGAGCTAGGTTTCTAGGTTATAGAAGATTAATGCTCTATCCAGTACAGAGGAAGAGTATGTTGCTACTACAGAGGCAGCCAAGGAGATGATATGGCTTTAATTCATCTTGAAAAAATTGGGACATCCTCAAAAGGATAATTATTTGTTCATAGATAGCTAGAGTGCCATTCATCTTGCAAAGAATTCAGCTCTACATTCGAAGACCAAACACATCCAGTTGTGGTACCATTCATTCGGTCAATTTTGGAGGATGGACAATTAAAGCTGGAGAAGATACATACCAATGACAATCTAGCAGATATGTTGACAAAGGTTGTAACAAGGGAGAAGCTAAACTCCTCTTCAACTTCGATTGGTCTTTTAGACTGAACATGAATAGAAGAACAACAAAGTCCAGGGTGGTTTGATCTAGTGGAAGCCCCATGTGGTAGTGGTATTGTTATAGGATTAGTCTCCAAGTGGGAGATTGTTGTTTAGTGTAGAGCTTGATCAGTCCCCAAGTGGGAGATTGTTAGATTATGGTGATTGATCAAGAAAGTACTGTACATACTTCATAATCAGTGGGGACGACATTGTAGCTGACATATGACCAACATGTTATAACCCTAAAGCGGTTTAATACTTGTATAAAATGACTTAGGGTTAGGGATTATTATCATAGTGTGATGGAAAATTCCTTCTTGTGGCGGTATTGAGCTGTAAGGGATTATAGATTATAATCAGGTTGTAATCACTAGATTCTAATAAGATCAAACTTGTTGTTTGGTGGATGTAGCCTAGGGATTGAGTGAACCATGTTAAATCTTGGTGCCTGGTGTTCATTTCTGTGTGATCTATTATCTTTTTTTATTGGTTATATTTGCATGTAGTTTTTTCTATCCATGGTTTTATCCTAAAAAAAAGAGACAACTTGAAAGAAAGGTATGAATATACGAAATATTACATTGGTAAATTGAAAGATAAGATTGATTACCTAAAAATTAGAAAAGAATCAAAAGAGGAGATAGGTGACTATGATGAAGTAGAAACCCTTAAGAAAGAAAATGAGATTTTGAAGCATGAGTTAAAATTTTTTGAACTTAATTTTGAAGAAGGATGATAGTAATATTGAACTAGATTTGAAATTTGAGAATGTGGACCTAAGATCCCATCTCACTCAGGTAACATCAAAATTAGATTCAGTCAAAACATAGCATGCAGAATTAGAGAAGTACAATACCATTGTAAAATTAGAGTTAACTCAAGCCAAGCAATAGTTAGAGAAGCTCTATTCTAGTAGTGATAAAATTGATAAAAAAAATATTTTTCTAGAGATATTCTTAAGATAAGATAGGTCTTCGATATCTTATTGGAGAAAAATCAGCCAAGAAAATTAAAGTTGGGAAGGAACTAGATCCATTTGTTGAAACCCCTAAGCCTAAAGAAATTGATCATAATAAGATTGAACCAAGAAAATGTGTAGAGGTATCTAAAGAAGTTGAACATGTAAATCAACCTAAGAAATATGATGAACCAAAACAAACAAAGGAAGTTGAACCATATAAAGAGACTAGATATGAATTCAAAAGTAGATGTTTTACATGCTATGAAGTTGATCTTATGAAGAGAGATTGCATAGGTAATTCTTTTAAACATATCACTAATTTCTATTGTTATAATTCTCATCTATTTGGACATAAAATAGTAGATTGTAAGAAACCCAAGTTTGATAGTAATAATGGAAATAGTAGAATGTTTAGGGATACTAACCTTGTAAGTAATAAAAGAAGGAGATCACAAAGTAGATCCAATGAGGGAGACAGACCTAATGGAGTAAGGAACTAGATTGTATGTTACAAGTGTAACAACCTTGGACACATTGCAAGGAATTGTAGAGCACCAAATAATCAGAATGGAACTAATTAGAGAAGGAATTCACCTGTATGTTAGTTATGTAATAACTTTGGACACATAGCAAGATTTTGTAGAATGGATAGAAGGAGTTTCAATAGGAATCCTAACTACAGAAGGAACAATAAAAATAAATGAAAGAAGAAGTAATAATGGTAGCACTAATAGTAAGAAGGAAGAACTTAATTAGAATGCTGAATAATTCATGGAAGTATTTGTGAGAGAAAATGATCTAGAAATTTCACATACAGTTTTAGAAGAATAATTTTTTGATGCACTTGAAGAGAAAATGAAATCATTCATAGTGTGTAATTCATCTTATTTGAATTATGCATCTTTTATCAAAGATATAGTATCAGAAAGATGGAACAAACATTAGAAATTGAGTTGAGAGTTGTAAAGTTAACATGAGGTAGTAAAGATTATAAGGAGGCTTTGGTTAAAAGTGCAAGTTATTTGGTAATCAAATGAAGGAGAACGAAGACAATCAAGTTTATTAGTCAAAAAAGTAGCAATTTTAGGATTTCTAGTAGATTTGTAATTAATGTCACTAATACATTTGGTACCAAATGTATTAGTGTGTGAAGTTCAATTGGAAAGATTTAAAGGATATGAACAAGATTTTGAGTATCATTCGATCATGTGAAGAGTTAAAGATAAATTTAGAGCAATTTGACAACAAGTAAAAGTTACTTTTAAGTGATCATAGTGCGAAGTGGAAAAAACCTAGTTTTTGTGAAATTTAGGTATTTTATGAAGCTTTTAAGGTGTTGAATCAATTGAAAAGAACAATTCAAGTATTAGTGATGTTAGTGAGAGGCCAAGATATGTGTTTAAGAAGCACCCATTCAGATCTCAAGAAGATGATCCCTTAGGAGAATTTTTGCAAGTTACAAAGAATGTTCTTCATGTAGAAGATATTAGGTCATGCATTCATTGCAAATTTGAGAGCATTGAAGGGAATGAGATTCATAAGGACCTAGACCTTGTGTGCCAAGGAGACTTTTCATTGAAACAAGACTTCACACACCTAAAGGAATTGAACAAAGTAAATCATATGTTCTATGCAAACTTCAAAAACCATGAATGGAGTAGAATCATTTTGAGCTGCATTCATGAAGGAATGTTTTGGGGGAGATGTGCCTATCATGATTGATAATGACATGATTCATAAGTTAACTAGTTTATAAAATGAGGGTATAAACCTAGTCAATGAAAAGAATGTGAAGAAGAAGGTGGAAACCAATTTGAAGACCAAATGAGATGGTAGGAATATGAGGATTGACCTCATAAAGCAAATAGATGTGAGTGATCATTAAGATCATTGGCTATATTATGAATCATAGCTCTAGATTTAACTTAGTATCTATTGGATTCTTACATGCACCATACCTAATGATAAATGAGAAAGAAAAAGTTAATATGTGTGATATTCTAAGGCATCAACTATTGGACAATGTAGAGAAACTAAAGAAGACAAGAAGTGTGGTGTTCAGGTTTGAGTCACTACTGATATACCTATTTTTCCATGTTATTAGGAAATTCCCTAGTATTCTTGACAACAATTAGTGCACCATGAGCCTAGTTACATATCATTATAGTAGACAGTTTAAGGAGAGGATTGTTGAAGACATAAGAAAAATGATGAAAAGTTTTCAAATTGCAATGAAGTGAAGATGAACTTATGTAGAAAAGATTAGAGAAGTAGAGAGAAAGCTCTACAATAAGGAAATTAAGAAGAATGTTGAAAATAAAAATGAATCAATTCTAAAAGAATCTAGTATGATTAGAGAAGAATTCAATGAGGTAAAAGGTATAACCTTAGAGATGAAAGTTAGTGGAAAAAAAGAAGTTTTAGTAGCAAGACCTATTGCCATTGTAGGAAATCTAGACGGAGTAACAGTATCAAGATCTACTTCGGAGATACCTACTCTTCCTTATATCATAGTAGCACAAGTGCAACCCACTATTGTACAATCACTAAAGAAGATTGATGAAGAGGAAATACATATAGCAGAAGGTAAATCATCCACTCCTCTATCCAGGAGAAAATTAGAGAGACTCACCAAGTTGAAACAAGAGGTTGAGTCCCCTAGCAAGAAAAGGACAAAGAAATTGTCAAGTGGTCTTGGAAAGAGAAGAAAGACGTTGCAAATGGTTGAATCAAATGAGTCTAATAAATTCAAAGATGAAGAGGATAGACCTACAGAGAAAGTAGTTGGAGAAGCAAGGATAGGCACTGCAAATAAATCATGGAAGAAAAGGTAGAGAACTTAAATATGAAAATCATTAGTGATAAAAATTTCATTCAATTAAATAAGTTTTATAGTATGTATCGCAATATGGATAGAATACAACTAGAGAATACAATAGTAAGAAATATGATCTTGAAGAATAAAATATTTGATGATATATAAAGACATATACCAGAGGACCTATATAATATGTTGATAAATAGAAGAAGAAGAGTTGTAAATGAGGATATGGAAATAAGAGAAAATATGATTAATAAGTTTTGCAAAGTCAATAGTGATGAAGATATGCAAGATATGATGAAGGGTATTGAGCCCTTACTAAGGAATAAAAGAAGATCTATTCTTTTGATGGGAGGTAATTAAAAAGAGGTAAATAAGGAGATAGAAGAATCCCTTGTAAAATTAATTATTTTTGTACAAAAATAAGTGAGCATGAAGTTAGGAGGAGAAATCCCTATATCTATTGAGTAGAGTACTCTAGCAGCAATAACAACAGAAGCCAATGACACTTAGGTGACAAATCTATCTTCACAGATCTTTATTAGAATTGACACTATGCAAGTAGGTACCATAAGTGTAGCAGTAAATGTCACAAAAGATCCTTTCAAGGATCTTGGGCCAAACATTATTCATAATATTATTGATTACTCTATAGCTCAAATGAAGAAAAGGAAAAGATAATAAATGAACCCAGAGAGAAAAAGTGAAAAAAAGATGAAAAGAGGGAATAAGAAAAGAAGAAGGAATAAGAAAAGAAAAAGAGGAAAGAAGGAGAATAGAAGAGAATGAAGGAAGAATAAGACAAGAAGAGGAAAGAAGAAGAAGAGAAAAGAAGAAAGGAAGAAGAAGAAAAGAGGAGGAAATAAGACGAAGATAAGAAAAAGAAGGAAGAAGAAGAAAATAAGAAAAAGAGAAAAAGGAGAAAGAAGCAAAAGAAAAGAAGAACCTAAAGAAGAAGAGGAAAAGAGGAAAAAGGATCAAGAAATCAAAATAGAGGAATATGAGAAGAAGAAATAGGATGAGGAAAAGAGAAGAGAGGAAGAAAATAAGAAGAAGAAAGCACAAGAGGATGAGAAGCCAAGTGCGGCCATTAAATTTCTCATCCTAGCCACAGTAACTAGTTCAAATGATGATGGTCAAACAAAATTGATATCATCCCTCAACAAAGTTATCAGGAAGTATAAATAGGTGTAGAGTTTATAGAAAACTTTTATGGAGGTAATTGACAAATTGCAGGGAGTCATGACTATAAAGTCACTTGATCCAAACCCTGAGGATAGAGCCAAAGTTACAATTCAAGCATTTGATGCTGAATTTGCAAGTTTTTTAGAGGTTGTAACAACACCAACTCAAGCCAAGCATGATGCACAAATGTTTGACACTATATGTCAGAACATCAAAAATGACTTATTTACTCTTGATACATGCATTAAGGCATTAACAAAGTGTGAGCTTGAAGGAAAATCTCAGTATGAAAAGTGTGCAATGCCTTTTAGATTCACAAAAGACATTGATAATGAGTTTAAAGGAAATTACACAAAGTGGAAGCATTGGAAAATCAGTTAAGTCAACCTAGTGTGCAGATTGAAGCAATTGAAGCACAAGTTAGAAAGACTTATGATGAGATAAGTTTGTTGGAAGATAGAAAGACAAGAATAAAAAAGAGGTTTTCACTTCTAAGAGAACACTCATCCATGAAATTAAGCACAATTGAGTGCAAGTTGGAGGAATGTATAATAGTCAAAACATCTTTTGATAGTTTTGTTTACTCAGATTCGAAAGTAGTAGAGATAGCATCTTGTAGATTGTACACTCTTCTCAGCATTACAGAAGGAGTAAAGGACTCATGGGAGAACATGAAGAGTCTTACACTTAGTTTTGGTTAATGGATCTCTCACTTAATAGCCTAATAAGATGTAATGAATCATAATTTTGACACCTTTATCATTGATGTCAAAGGAGCAAAAGAAGGAAAATTGTATAAAAGTAACAATAGCTATAGAAAGCAATCAGTTTTCTATTAAGGGGGAGCAATATTACATAGTATTATATCAGGAGACATAAGGAATATGGTTATAAATGTAATGATCCACAATTTTTTTTGTAGTTTTGAAATTTTATAAATTTTTGAAGGCTAATTTTGAAAAGTTCTTTTGTATAACATTTTGGGACTTACCTAATTTTCCCATATGTTTCCATCAATGCCGATGGGGGGGATTTTTTGAAATATGATTAGGTAGGATGAGTTAGGGTTTCCATTTATGGGAATATATATCTCATAGTGAGATGACAAAATATACAGTTGATGATTCTACAATCAAAGATAGAAAATTGTCTAAGTGCTAGACAGTTTCTCTAGTAGTGCAGATATAGTTTTTGGTATTATGAAGGCAACAAAGATATTTGGCACATTCCCAATTGAGAATAGGTAGAAAAAAGTTTCATAATGATGTATGTAAGTGCATAGATTAGTACAATTAGTACAGATAGAGTACCAGATTAGTATGGATAGTACAAAAAAAGTTGCACATCAAACACTAGTAAAGGTAGTATACACAAAAAAAAATAGAGTACAACAAAAACAAAGGAATAAAGTGTTAAAGGAATTATTTTGGTCACAAAATAATTACTTAATAATGTATGGATAACATCCTAGATGGTTACCCTAAGTTAGTATAATGTGTGAATACATCAATCTGACTCCACAAGAGTTTTTGTAAAAGAAAAGAGTATAAGTAAAGAATTATTTCATGCAAAGTATGTGGATAAGATACATGTGTTGTAATGTGAATGTGAAGTATACGATGAGTATTAGAACTATGTATATGACATGTAAACTTGTGTGTTAAATCTATTATATGAATTATGATGTCAGATCAGAGCTATGCAAAGTACATTAGTCAACAAAGAGGTTTTTGTATCCATCTCATTTTGTAAAGGCACTATATTGTATAATTGCATGTTAAGGAAGTGGGCTCTTCTTGCATACAATTGTAATTGTACTACCAACTCCTAAAAGGGTTGAAGCAAATCCTAATAGGGTTGAGGCTTTTAATAGGGCCTAGTCCTCTAACAAGGACTGAGACACTATATGTAATTCATAGACTCCTAATATGGTCAATATCCTTAAAAGGATTCTTTTATTTAGTAGATTATTTTGTAGGTACCATCCCCACTATGGTTTTACCTTGGCTAGGGTTTCCCTAGTTAACAAAATATGGTGTTATGAGTTCTCTTTATGTATGATTTTATTTATTGTTCAACATTATCAATTTAATTTCATATGTATGTTGAAAAGTAATTAATAATATCTAGTTGTGGACAAAATATTATAGAATATTAATTTACCCCCCCTCTTACTATTATCTATTTCTAACACTTCCTAGAGAAATCATCAATAAAAGTTACATATGTTAATCATATCCCTCAATAGATTTTTTCAAAATTGGTCCACATATATCTAATTGTACTAGATCAAGAATGCACTTAGATCTAGTGGCACTGCTTAGAAAAGGTTATTTTACAAACTTTCCCAACATACATAGCTTACACACATCATCGTGTTCTATGATCAGCTATGGAACACATGGACCATTGTTTCACAAATTAGCTTAAGTGTTCCATGATGAATATGGCCCATCCTCCTATGTTATAGCTCTCCAAGATCTCTGGGATTATTGTTGGTCATGAGTACCTTAGGAGAATTAAAGTGCAACCTATAAAGGCAACCACTCCTAACTCGAATATTATGGGTGATTTACAATCCTCCTTATAACTAGAGAAGTACTCTCTAAATCATGTCATATGAAATTATGTCTCACTATCTATGTACAAAACACATGTGCAGTTGACCTAATCTTACAAGCTATGAGTAAAAACCCATCTTCCATTCTACTAGAGAGTTCTTCTGCACTTGTTGAAGTTGTCAACTTCTCCTTTCCCTTCTTCCTTTGTAGGAAATTACTAACATAGTGACCATACTCTTGGAAACCAAAGAACTTGATCTTACATAGGTCATTCTTCTTCTTCTTCTTCTTCTTCTTCTTCTTCTTCTTCTCACTTTGTGAATTATATCCTTTTCTAGAACCCTTAGATTTTATTTCCCTTTTCCCACTAGGAAAATGTTTTCTTTCTCCACCTCACTTTTCTGACTCTTTTTGCCCCCATTGAAAAAACTTAGTCTATACTCCTCTTGAGTTAAATCACTCCATAGTCTATCCCAACTTGGTAAGGTGTCTCATCCACTAATAACTTGGACAAAGACACCCCACTACTTAAAGTAGTAAACACATTTAGGGCTATTTGTACAAGCTTTTCAGCACTAGTACTATCTCAAAAAATTATTAAATCATCCTTGGCACATCTAAGCCTAGTCAGGTAACTTTAGATGTCTTCTTTCTATTTCATCTGGGTATTCTTCAACTTTTCTCTAAAAATCATCTTCCAATTGTTAGTAGCATTCTAGCATAGATTCAAAATGACATCCCATATTTTCTTTATTGTATCTAGATCTAATATATGTTGATGCAAGAGCATCCTGTGTGTAAGAGCAATCTTGCATCAACCAAAAATATTTTATTTTCAGTCTTTTGTATTTTAATAAGGACTAGTAGATAGGGTGGTTACTATATATGGGAACTTGTTATTTTTAGTAAGTTTGTCATACAAGCTCACAATGTTCTCAATTTCTACATGAAGGTTCATTATATAATTGTAAGCCTACCATAAAAATATCATTGGTCTAGCTTAAGTATCAGAGAAGTTATTGCAGATTTTCAGTAGAAAAATTTGTAGAAAAATCTTCAAGCTCATCATTGGAGGCCTTAGAGTGCTTGGATGAGGTCTGAAAACTGGATGGAAGGGCACTAACACTATTTTGATCTTGTAGATCAGGAGCTAGCATTTCTAAAAAGTGGTTATAATAGCCAATCAAAGAAATGATTCAAGAAGTTATGTCCTTTAAAAGTTGGGCTACCCAAAATTCTTAAAATAAATGTCAAAAATGTAGTTGACCAACTCTATATGTATTGTTAGGGTCTATCGACCCTAGCTATTAAGTTTGAGGATCTAGAACCTTCTCGGGTGACATAAAATTACCTATTTAAGAAAGGCTCAAACATTGTCTAGAACAACTCTGGATGATAGTTCACAACATTGTCTTGCAGATTAGTGTAATGAAGTCACCCATTTGGGTTAGCATATTGTAATTAAGAATTCTATAATTTGGCATTTGTGGCAATAATAAGAAGTCCATATTTTTTTCTCGCATTTTTTGTTGTTTATTTTTTTCTCTTATGTGTTTATGATATTAAAGGGAGCACCCTTCATCATATTTAGAACAAATTATCCTTAACACCATCAAGGATTATCCTCCTCACCTTGGCATCATTCTTCTTGTATGTTGCATGTTGTGTTGCATCTATAGGTTTAGTTACAATAGTGGTAACATAATCCTTGATACCATTTTCTTCAAACAATAAAGAAAGTTTGGTCTTCTAGATAAAGAAATTCTAGCCACCATCCACTTTGTCATGATCTCTCAAACTAGCTATAGCCACCTCAAAGGGTAAAATAAATAATAAATCTAAAGAGATCAACCTAGGTTTTATAAACCCTTAATTTCTTTCCAAGGGAAAAAATTTTCTACCCTTCAACAACACTTTGATACCATGTGAAAATTCACTGTTGTGGCCACTGATTATTAATCTCCTATATTAAACAGTTATTTAACTACCAAACAATAAATTCATTGCTAGTGTAAAAAAATAACAAAGTTACAGCTTCACAAATAAAAAAAACATAGAAAGAAATAAGTGACAATGACACAATATTTTTGAACAAATTATCTCTAGAAAAAACCTGAAGGGAAAAATAGTTCTACAAATGAGGAATTATGTTAAACTTCAATGAATCAAGAGATACATAAACTTCTTGCCTCCTACTAGTAGAGCTCTGACAATCTCCCAATTTCTCCCCCTAATATTCCTTCACTACTATTTTTAATTCTATTACTACACCCTTGCTAACACTACAAGTCTATTCACTATCATTGTAAACACTTCTCAAACCTATCCTCCAAATGCCCCATTACCCCCTTTTATACCACTCTTGTTGGAAAACCAATGATCAAGATTGATTCTCAATCAATGGTTGAGATTAAAAATAACCTAAAAGCGACTAATAAAATTGGTTGCAAGGTGTCCCTAAAGAGGCCAAATAATTAAACAAATATTTATTTTCACACTAACCAAAGTTCCTATGAAAAATATCTATTTTCTAATCATTGCAAATAAACAAATATCTTTCAAGCCAAAAAATTAACAATTTACATAAAATTTAATTATTTTTAGTGGGATGTATTCTCATGAATTTCCAAATGACTTTTGACTTCCACCCACTAGTTAAATCAAAAAAATCAAGTCTAATTAATTTTTTTCTAGCCCACCACTCTTACAAGAGTCAAAAAGATCTACAATTCATCTTCATTGGGATTTGTTGATTTTTTTATTTTATTACACACAACATAGAAGGTGAGTGATCATGTACTTGTCAAAATTTCATAGATAAGAAGGTGCATTGAAATTATTTTGAAAACTAAAATTTGAGGCCACAGGAAGCATTCCAAGTTGTATTAATAAGCATCCCTTGCTTCTATCATTTGAATCACCATTGCAGTTTTCTATTCCATACTCCCAGTCAAAGACAACCCAATAGTGAGAATTTGTTCACTACAAATATTGGCTATAGAGTCTTATTTATTGCTTCTATTTGGTTATCATTTCTAAGTGAACTAGTTATGTGTACGACTCATAGAGTATGAGTATGGTTCCCTTCATATAGGGCTATCCAGAAACAAAAATGATTATGTAGTGATGATGTCATGGATAGTTTATTATATAAAGATTATTTTAAGTGAATTGTATATATATTTTTGTACTTTAAAAAATAATCATTTAGGTTCAAATGGGTTCTACACTCGGTACAAATATCAAAGTTTTTTTTTGAAGTTTGTTCGAAATTGGGAAATTCATTTGAACCACACCTCTTAAATTTCAATACATTTGAGAAATTATCTAACATAGATAGTGAATTTTATGAGACCTACTAAAAATACTTGAATTTGTTTTGAACAACAAAAATGTGTAAGTGAGTTGCATGATTTTCTAGTAAATTTTGAAAGACTTTAATAAATAAGATTGAATTAAATTGGATATCTTCTCGAATTATAATGAATTTTAGTTTTTAAGGTTAATATTTTTTGCCATTTGAATTTTTTTTTTAAATATTAATATGGTAATCTAGTTTCAACCTAAGAAAATGAAGAAGGCCTATATTTCACTGAAAGAAAAATGAGTTATGTTGAACAAGGGTACAATAGGTAGAATAATCATAAGTAATCAAATAAATGTATATCATTTATTATTTTCATGGTTTAATTTATTATCTTACTTATAACTTAGAGGCATCTACAAAAAAAATAGATATGGGATAGTTTCTTTGTTTATGAAGATAAGTGGTTTGGGATATCAACAAGAAATATTATGGATAGTAAGATACATAGAATGACATTATAAAGTAGTTAGTCTCAATAGTGTAGAAAAATGAATCCTTGAGGATCCCCAAGTGATGACTAATAGAGGGAGGAATGAATTAAGCATCTTTTTAGAATTAATTTTTTTAGGTTGTTGGGCTCTAAGAATAAGTTGGCTTCCATGTTTAAGCCCAATAGCTAGCTCTAACCAATCAATGGAATGAGAGTAAGCTTGGCTAGCATTCCCCAAACTTTAGGCTATACTATTACTTCAGTATAACTACCATTAAATGAGATAATATTAATGAAAGTAAGACAAGTGATGTAAATATTTATAATATCCATTTTATAATTTGAAATATCAAGCTAGTATATTATTATGATTAAACATAAACATATATCCTTGAAATATATTTTCATACAACCACACAAAGGTCAAATTATAGAAAGACCTTGGAGAATAAATTAATGAAAATAGAGAAAAGAAATTAGTATAAACTATTTGAGACAATAATGGTTGTATTAACCAAATAGAAAGGAAAGCGTAAATAACTTATACACCAATGTTTCTTCTATAACAATGACTAGGTCTCTTTATTATTTGAAATAAAATATTGTAAATGACATATAAAGTTTTCATATGTTGTAATACTCAAAGTGTTGATATAATAGTAATTCATAATAATAATGGTTGTTGATGATATATCTTAAAATTAAGAAGGAAAATCTTTATATAGGGAAGGATAGTCCTAAAGGAAACTACACACCCTTTAATGAAAATGTACAACAAAATTACAAAGTTTTCTGTTAATAATAACAAGTAAAAATTTTGTAAAAGGAATATAGTAATATCTCCAAGATGGCTGATATAATCCTACTCCTTGTAGGTTTTTTTATTGGTGTATAAATGAAACATCACATGCTCCCTTTTGTAGAGTTTATCTATGATCACCTTCATGTTGTGAATATATAAACCTCATCATTTCTCTATTAATCTCATTGAGGTTTTGAAAAATTTAGTGATAAAAGACTTAGTCATTATCTAGAAAAGTTTGTCAGTCATTATTGTGATTGAGCTACTGCTTAGGCCAAGTAAATAGAGCAAGTTGAGCATAAGCATTCAGGCAATACATGCCAAGCTGATATGACAAGTTAGTATATGTCGAGCAATAGTTAATGCCAAGTCATTCAAGAGTTGAGTGATAGTATGTGTTGAGCCATTCAGACATTGAATAATAACTAAGAGAATAGTTAAGGTTGAGCATCAGAAGTCTATTGGTGTCAAGCAACTAGTCATGGACATATAAGTTTTTAATGTCAAAAAATTCATATGTAAACCATTTTTGGACAATATAATTTTTATTTGTGATATTGTGAGATAAGAAAAAAGTCATATATCATGTATCTCAAGGTAACCTAAGTCACCAATAAGAAAAAGGGAAGCTTTAAGAGGAAATGATAATCAACTAGAGTCATTGATTATGATGTAAGATTATCTCCAAATGCCTATTTAAAGAGGCAAACCCTAAGGGGGAGTATTGTGAACTAAAAAAGGAGTATCATATGTGAAGAAGAGTGAACATGAAGAGGAAAGAAGACATTCATGATGGGGATGCTGCTTAAATTAAGGATCAAAGATGTTGAACCAGTTGATAAGAACAAATCCATGTGAGAAAACAAGAAATGAAGGGCCATAGAAGAGAAATTTGATTAGAAGGGTCAAGATATAACCAGAAAAGAGGAGATCCAGTATCTATCAGAAAGGTGCTAATTGAAGGATCAGGTATTGAATCATTTTAATAGGTGATACAGGGTAAATATCTTAACAAAATAGTCCTAATAGACTTGTGTAAATCTCCTAAAAGAGTGCTTACTTAGTTGTGAGTTTAAATCTTTTCATCAAGGTAAGACCTAATAGTCTTGTAAGTCTTTAGCATGACAGACCTTTCATAGGGTATGATCATATATTATGATCAAAACTTTGTAGCCATAATTGGCCACACTTTATTACTATAGTAGTGAAGATTTGTGGGTGTCATCCCCACTGTAGTTTTACCTACACCTTGGTGGTTTTCTAGGTAACCAAAATCTTTTGTGTTAGTGTCAATTTAGATTATTGTATGGTCATGATACATAGTTAGATATTTTAGTTTATTTGATAAGTTATGAGATGGATGAATGGTGAAATGTTTTAATGGTAAAATTTTAAAGTACCGATTCACCCCACTCCTCTTAGATCTTACTTTCTCATTTATATTTCAAACAATTGGTATTAGAGATAAGTTCTCTAGAAAGTAAATTTTGACAACTTGAGAGGTAAGATCTTGAAGATGGAAGTCTACAAATTGGGAAAGACTATTGAGAACCATAATATTGAAATATAGCTTACCCTACGTCAACTAAAGGAGGCAAGAGATGGACCAAAATAATCATTAAAGAGAAGAAATGTTATGGCCATTCAACTAAATAAAACTCAATATCAAGAAGAAGACACTAGTATTGTTTGATGAAAAGAGCTCTAGGGAATTTGATGTAGCAATTGTAGATCAGATTGAAAAGAATAATGTCATAAATGAAGAAGTCAAGAATCTGAAAAGGGAACAAGAAACTTAATTAGTAATGGTGTGTGATATATCTAAATTGAAAAAGAAAGTTGAGGAAGATAAAGGAATGATTGAAGTAGATAAAATATTACTAGAAAATAGACTTGAGCAAAAGTCATTAGATGTGCAAAAACTTACAAAAGCTCAACTAGATGTTATGAATCAACTAATGCTTATAAATCAAGAACTAAATAGAAAAGACATTAAGGTTACAACATTGAAATCATAGAATGACCTACTGAAGAATGAATTGAAAGTAGAAAAGGAATTCATTGAAAGGTTTAATAAGCCTAGTGCAGTCATAAAGTACTTTGAAGAACTAATGAGAACACCAAGTACAAATGGTGATACTATTGGATTGGGATAATCTACTATTGAGAAAGGAGAATCATCTTTAAGTGGTGAAAAAAGGAGTGATAAGGGAAAGAACAAAAAACCCACTTGTCATCATTATGGAAAAATAGGTCACATAACAAATGTTTGGAGAAGTAATATTGGTAATCAAAACCATAAGAAAAAATACGACGGACACTTCCATAATTGCAAGAACCAAGGACATCAGGCACATGAATGTAGAACAAAGACCATCAACACTCAAAAATTTGAATGATATTGTTACGACTATCAGAAGTATGGACACAAATCATATGAATGCAGATCCAAACCTAAGTGGTCATCAAAAAAAAAAATAAGCAAAGGTACACCATCATGGAAATTCTTACTATTGGGATTACAATACAAGGTATATTTGTCACTATTGTAGAGATATGGTCATGTTGCTAAAAATTGCATAGGGACACACTTTAGAGGTAATTACAAAAAGTGGATGAATGGAGAGACTGTATGCTTTATTTTTCTTAAAGTTGGTCATGTAAGCAAAAATTGCCCAAGTTGGTCACCTGTACTAAGCAATGAATCCAAAAAAGCCAAAGGTAAGGTAGATGTTGAAAAGGTAAAGATCTAGATGAACAAAACATGGAGAAAGAAATAAGATTGTAGCACATCAAGCCAAGGTGAGGTCACCTTATCCAATGGATCAAGTGATCACATCACCCCTAACTAAGCAATCAAAGTTATGTATGGATCTAACATTTGAAATGATATATTTTGCATCAGTTCCAAGCATTTAAGGTATTGAAAGGATTTATCATCATCAATAAAGATGCAATTAAATAATTAGAAGGATGAGATATTCTATCGCTATCAGATATTCTATGTTATCACTGAGTACTAGAAGCAATATTCATGATAGCCAAGTATATTATATTGACCGAGCACAATGTAAGACCTATGGCAATCGAACTAATAATTATGTCAGTATGAAGCATTAAATGAAAAGCTTTTTTAACTTTTCAATGCTATTTAGTCAATTTTCAAATTATTTTCACCTACTAGATGATTAAAAGCAACTAGACAATTTGTGCGAAGAAATTCAAGAGACTACGAAGGTGATTCAACTGCATTACTTGACATAGTCATCAAACCCTAAGGTATTTAATAATTTGTGTTGAGTTACTTTATTTTCCTAATTTATAAACCCTTGCAAGTTACAATAGAAGCAAGTTCATCAGTGGCAAAAAGGAAGAAAGGAAAAGAAGTTAAAAATGTATAGCTAACTAGTAATGATGCATGTGAACCACCAAAGTTTCATGCAATACCTTAGATAAATTACAAGAGAGATCTATCAGGTGCATTGTCTATAGTTTCATCAAAATTTTTAATGATACAAAATGTGAGATGTTTTTATATGTGCAAGGTTGGAGAAATTGGACACATTGAAATTAGGGAAACATACTATAAACTATAAGACAATAGACTTCTGAAGGAGGAGAATAAATTTTTTTAGTATAAAGGGTTGAGCTATACCCTATATTTTCCATAGGTATTCAAGATAGAATGGATTAAGATAAGTTTGGGCCAAATCCATGATAACTAGATGTGTTTGGGGAATGGTCCTATCAAAATTAAAAAGATTATCATACATAGGGTAATAGGGTATCCTACCCTAGATAGACCCAAGACAATGAGGTGCAATGCTAAGGAAGTAATTGAAAAGGGTATAGGAGATACCTGGAACAAAAGGGAATTGTCCATAGATACTATTATAGAACCCTTTATTGCATTTGTAGTACATGTGATTGTATGCAAGTACTATTAGTCAAGATGACTTAATAGTGTGTCATGTATTGAAGTAGACCTCAGTTACAAGATTGCAAAAAGGGATCATAATTATGACCTCACCGTGCTACAACTATGTCATCTATCAGAAAACCTTGGAGCAATAAGGAAAGCAAATAATTCTTCATGTAAGTTTGGCCCACTTCTTCTATGTGCAATACACATTAAAACACATTTGCCACATTTGGTAAAGTTGTATGGAAGACTAGTTGGTCCATTATTCAACAAATAGGTGATTAAATTGATCAATTGGGAGAAAAATTTGAGTAAGCAATAACTAGTTATTTTGAAGACTTTAAGAACTCAATGATGCAAAAATCAAGAATACTTGTATCTCTAGTGGATCAATATTTGAGTGAATTTTGTTTCCTAGTAGATGCTGACTACACTTATGTATAGGCAGTTATTCCTAGGATGAGATGGCTAAGACCTCTATTTTATGAGGTGAATGTAGATGAAGCATCTATAGCCATCACTACATTACTAGTAGAGGACATAGACAAGAATGCTTTTGTAATACCCTAACCATCACATAACCAAAAGAGATAACCAAAGACAAAAATCCATACATAAATAAAAGATTAAAACCCAAAATAAATTTTTTTTTAATATCAAGTACAGTAAAGTACTCATAAAAACAATGAATCATTGCAA